>PYAF01004759.1:201532-213809 GCA_007407185.1 Glycine tomentella
CTTGACTGTGAAGCAGCAGATGGAGCTTGAAGGCTCAGTTTTGGTGTCGATGCCTATTTTGTGCCCTAGAGAAGGGTTGTAGAGTTCTGTATTCCCTCTGTGAGGGCTGATATTGTTTTGTATCACCACGGTGTGTGTGGTGTGGACTGTGACACTTATGTTTGTACAGAACTGATCATGATGATATATATATATATATGTATATGATGATTCCTCCTGAGCATAAGTTATGGATATTTGTTTATCTGCCTGTGGATTATATTATGGCATGTGAAACTGGATCAGCAGGGGTATGAGAGATGTTGTTTGTGTGTGTCTGTTTCTGTGATATGTTCTATTCCATACATAATGAATCAAGAAAAACGATTCTATGCTACCGCTGAGTTTTATAAACTGTTTTAAGCGCTAATCTGATATTATTAATGATAACACGTCGGAGGCCTACGGGGTGTTACAATATGTCTTCTCAAGGTCAATTTTGATGGCAACCAATCTGTCTTTCACCTTTGAGTTGGTAATGTGATGCATCATCTCCTTAGCTAAGATTGCATATGTATATAGATCATATTTTTGTTTTTGTTTGTCTTAATTTCTTGTTTTAGTTTAAGTCTCTTGTTTAAAATAAATGAGAGCACATTAAATCTCGGTTACATCTTCACTTTCCCAATTATCTTCTTTCCCTCTATCTCTCTCATAGAAAAGCTTACGGGTTGTGAAAACTTTCATGGAATCTTCAGTTCTTCACTACTTATGGCCATCAATGATTTCATGAAGGATTGTGTGGCTAAAAACTTGGTTCATGCTTAAAACTAAATATAAGAGACAAACTAAATCTTAAACGATAGAGATTAAGTGAGTATTTGAAAGTAAGTATTTTAGAGAAATAATTAGTTTTTAGATTTGTTTGAAAGAACTATTTCTTCAAAATAAACAAAATCATAAATTGTATGAAATATGTACAATTCTCACAAAGCCATTTTCACATCTGCTCTAATTTCACTTATTCTTGATATCCAAGAAAAAGTTGACAACGACTAAAGCATTATCCTTTGAAACACAAGTCAGTCCAACAATAAGTGAAATTTTGAGATTTTATTTTACTTTTAAAAATAAAGCTATATGTTAGATATTTTTTGTTTTAATATATCTTACCTTTTTTCTTTTCATAAAAATTAATATCAAATAAATTTTTGTTGTTGAATCTAAAATTTGAATTTAGTATTTTTACTTTTATCCTTAAGCCAATTAGCCAACCAACAAACCTTTAGGTAGGACAATGAATGTGGTGAGGTTTTGCCTTTTTTGCAAATCGATGTTTACAAGCAAGAGCTTTGCATGAGGAAGTTTTTGGCAATATATATCATCGAGGCCCTACGACAAGGACTTGTTGTTGTTCATGGTTGTTGACTGGTAGGTGTTAGTATATAGATGTCCTAGAGACAATCTTTTCATTAGATTAGGACGTACATGTATTTTTCATATTGTCATGAATAAATTATAAGCGTTCTTTATCTTGTTTCATATTTTGTCTCGATATCATTATTAATATATGAGTAACTGGATAAAACCCTTGGAATAGAATAGGTATCTCTTGAATATTTGTGATGGGATCACGAACATGAGGATTCAAGGATGCCAAATGTCTACTCCTAAATTTTAAGTTCCTAGTCTAGAGACACTGAGAATGGGGATCAACGATCTCGTGTAAGACTAGCACGACTTATCTACTTGTATGCAGATACAAGGTAAAGACCTCATGAGCTACAGACATGGAGATGTCTTAGCTAAAGTTGTGGGGGGACCTATAAGGGTATAGCTCGCACTGAACGGACCCACAAAGAGACTCTATGAGGAAATCTCATAGATAGTATCATTAGAGTAGTCTCTTATTATTTGGGTGTGTCTTTCCTTAGACCAGAAGTTTTCACCTAGACTGTGTTCTAGAAAACATATTTTGATTGTATACCTCGTCTGCCTGAAACATGGAAACACATAGGTATACCTTTGGGCATGTCCTGAAAGAACACGAGTCTAGGGTGACTAGCTGAAGGAATTCGTCAAATCTCTGTGAGAGATTAGGTTATCTGTAAACTGGAGAAATCGGGATGACATTTATGGGACTCAGGAATCTATGCATAGTAAAAGAAATCATGAGATAATTTACCTTTAGAGTCAGTAAAATTGGAGACTCCCTATTTCGTATTAAAGCTTACCCTGGACCGCAAGGGCTGATACGTTTCCTTACCCTAGGTTTTATGGGAAGGTAATCGAGACGAAAGGAAATACATACGGAAACCAAATAGATTTAATAGGATAATCTTGTCATTTACCTAACTAGTTCTGGGGCAGCAAAGCATTG
Source organism: Glycine tomentella (assembly GCA_007407185.1). Taxonomy (NCBI): domain Eukaryota; kingdom Viridiplantae; phylum Streptophyta; class Magnoliopsida; order Fabales; family Fabaceae; genus Glycine; species Glycine tomentella. Next base: position 203,892 of record PYAF01004759.1, read on the forward strand.
CTAGTGCTCTGTGTTGTTATTAAATAGGTAGTGGCCTTGTTGGGCCCAAACTCATTTATGTCAGTAACTATGTTGGGCCTAATGGGTCACACATTAACACTTTATTGTCATGACATATAGCATTAAAGGTTTTGGGCCTAATAATGGTTGTTGGCCCAAGAAGGAGTTTGGATACCTATCTTAAAGAAAGAGGGGCACATGAATGGAGTTAATGGGCTTGGATAGTCCAAGACATTATTAATTAATTTAAATAGTTAAATTAATTATCTAATATTTAAATTTTGAATTTAAATATTTGAATTTAAATATGAATTAACTATAGTAGTTAGTTTCATATCAAAAAGGAGAAGATAAGAGCTAGATTTGAATTTGAATTCAACTAGCATCTTATCATGTCCTAGATTTTAGGAAGAAGTTTGAGGGCTGATTAGGGGCTTACATACGGCTGGTTATTTAATTATTATTTGGCAAAATAAATCCCAAGTAATTGACTTGGTCTTAGGAGGATATGATAGGAGGTTATTGGCAATTTTTGAAATGCAAGAACTCGATCTTTTCTTCATGTGTGGGATGCTTCATAATCAAATGTTTTGGTTAAAAAAATATGACTCAAACTCTTCTATAAAGTGTGTTCTTGTGATCATAGTTCTCTAAGAGTTTTTGAAAAAAAACCTATCTAGCTTCCTCTATTTTCATGTACCCCCTTGTGTGAGTTTTGACAGAAAATTCAGCCACCAATATCATTTATTGGTGAGTCTCTTAGATAATTAAAAAACACTTTGAAACCTAACCTTCTTCCTCTCCATTGGTGCGCCTAGCCTGCCTCCTTTGGTGTTTGTTGGTGGTCTTCAAGAAGTGTTCCTTAGTCTTGACAAGAAGTGGTGTAGATCAACATTAGAGGGCTTGTATCTTCAAGCTTATCCTTGATCATCAAGTTTCGAATATGAACAAGGTAACATCTATATCCTAAAGAATGATTCTTGTGTGGTATGTGTGTTTCCGCTTGAAAAATTTTGTTTTCCTCACATGCCTTCGGGCTTCATGGCCATATCTTTCAGTAGGAAACCGTCGAGGCAAGAGCAAGTGAGAGACAGCCCCAAGACGTGTGCTAGACACACTGTTCTTAAGTATTTATCCGCATAGTGCACAAATCCCAGGGGATAGAACAAGCCCTTCGTATGACCAGGAAACAAAATCCAGTAAGAATAAGAAAGAGAACCCAGAGAAAAGAAACAGTAAAAAGCAAAAATGTTTTTGGTTTTTGGTGTGTTTGAAACTAAAGGTAAATGGCGGTATTTATAGGATAATGAAAGCATAAAAATGGTAAGAAAATAATTGAGGTAATTATACCTTTTTAATAAAAATAGAAAGAAACTAATTGAGGTAATAGAACGTTTTAATAAAAATGGAAAGAAACTAATTGAGGTAATTAGACTATTTAAAACAAACAGAAAAGAAAATAACATTGATTAAAAGGATTTTCGAGATTGGACAGAGCAAAATCTAGAACATTAAATATGACATATGTCTTGTAAGCATTTTAAATTAAATTCTTTTGAGATACTCTACAAAAGACACAACATTCCCCCACATATTTCAAAATATTTTAAAAGGTTTTAAAAAGATAAGAAAGGAAGAAAGAAAGAAAGTTTTTGGGTTCTCGTTTAGGATATAGTCCTAGATTGATAAGACTTAACACATATCGTAGTTGGTGCAGCAAGCTATATGAACCAAAAATGCTTAATGTATGTCAATGGTCTACTAATCACATTGTACCCCACAAATCTTGTTGTTATCATTTTTTTGCGCAAAAAGGCCATGGACGCGCCTGGTATTTGCCATTATCTCATGCGAGCAAACCCACTTGACACTCATATAGGTGATTTCATCAAGTGTATGCTGCAATCATACACCTCCCACAAGGGACATGAAATTCATTAAAAACTTTAAGCTTAACCTCTCATTAATGTAGAATCCAGCCTTTCTCACACCATAGGAATGGACTAAAATTATTTCATTTTAGCGCTAGCAAAACTAACAAGTGACTTGTTTTTTCCCATACGAACCTTCTTCATGGGATCTCCAATCACAAAGGTTGGGTTACCATCACTTGCTTAGTTCAAGTGGCTTAAGTTCCATTCCCCTCGACGTTTTGTATATCAATTTCTTCCATAGGGGTTTCGTCAAAGGGTCTACCAAATATCCTTCTGACTTCACATAGCCAATGAAAATTGTTTCATCCTTTAGCAGCTACTTTACCACATTATGTCTCAATTGTATGTGTCTGTTTTTTCTATTAAAGGTTTTGTTTTTCACTATGGCTATCATTGATTAGTTATCACAGTTCTTTGACATTGATGGGGTTGATGTCATTTGCAAAGGAATGTAGGGCTAAGAAGTTTCTCAACCACTCAACCTCACTACCAGCCAACTTCAGAGTTATAACTTTAATTCCATAGTTGGTCTTGCAGTTGTGGATTGTTTAGCTAATCTTCATGCAAATGTACAACCACCAAGTGTGAACACATAACCACTAGTGGATTTTGTCTTATCTGAATCGAAGATCCAGTTAGCATTATTGTACCTTCAAGTTTAGCAGGAAATCCACTATACTCAATACATTATTTCATGGTACCTCTCAAGTATCTCACAAGTCTCACAAGAGCTTCCCATCCGGGTACGCCCTCATCTCCGTCTTAGTCAGTCAAGCTAATCCCCCAAGCCCAAGAAAGAGTCCTTTCCAGCTATAAGCATATCTACTTAGTCTGCCTACTGCATATGCAATTTCTGGTCTTGAAAAGTTCATTAGATGCACTAGACTCCCAATAATTTAGGCATACTGAGTTTAATCAACAGAGTCTCCTTTTTTTTTCTTCAACTAAGAGCTATCATCATAAGGGGTACTTACTTGGTTAAGGTCATAGTAAGCAAACTTCTTAAAGGAGTTTCTCAACATAATGCCTATAGGGTAGTAGGATACTGTCACCCTTCCTTACAATTCTAACTCCCAGAATAACCCCTTTGCTTCTCCCATGTCTTTCATGTAAAACTTAGAAGCAATAAAAGCTTTAGTCCTAAGGACTATATCAATACAAGTGCCAAAGATCAACATGTCATCCACATATAAACAAATAATCACACAATCACTATTCTTAATTTTTATGTAAACACATTTACCAGCTTCACTATATGAAAACCCATAATCAAGCAAAACACAATTAAATTTATCATGCCATTGTTTTGGTTCTTATTTAAGTCCATAAAGGGATTTTAGGAGTTTGCACACTTTGTCCTCTTGACTAGGTATAACACAACCTTCAGGTTGAGTCATATAGATCTCTTCCTCTAGATCATCGTTCAAAAAAGCAATTTTAACATCCATATGGTGAATCACCAACTTATGTATATAAGCTAAAGCTATTAACACTTGTGTTTGATAAAGGGGGAGCATCATGAAGAGTGAAAGACTTTGTTTCAAGAAATGGTTTTGAGCTTTCAACATGCTTGAAGTGCCTTGAAGTTTTGTAATTGATTCAAGTGTAAGAGAAAGGACATCTTATTGATCCTTGCATTCATTCATTATTAAGCTTAAATGGTTTTCATTAAATCATCAAAGGCTTTATCTTTTTGGTTAAGGTTTGAATTTGATTAAAAAGGTTTTTGGAAAAATATTTTTCTTACTGTTTTAATCGATTACTTAATGATATAATTGATTATTCTGTTCTTTGTTCAATCTGAAAAAACCTTTATGAACAAATTAATTGATTACCTATCGGATTAATCGATTATTTAGCCTTTGATTGAAAATAAATTGCTTTGTTAAAGGTTTTAATCGATTACTTACTTAGTGTAATCGATAGATAGTTAAAAGATTATTTTAAGCATTGTTGTCATAATCGATTACCATTATCAGTAATCGATTGCATAGTTCATTTAGAAATTGCTTACTTTCTGATTTAATCGATTACCAAAATCCGTAATCAATTACACAATTCATTTTGTGAAACATAGCTTTCTATCTTAATAGATTACAACTCAATTTAATCGATTATTTTGCTCGTTGCTGAAACCCAGAAAGCTTCTTTAACATTTTAATCGATTAAATGATAATTTAATCGATTACATAAGTGATTTAATCGATTATTAGACACGTTTAATTGATTACAGTTAGTTACAAATTTTGTTATAAATAAGATAGAAGGCTTGACTTGTTTAACAACTTGACCACTTCGTATTTCTGAGTATACACAAGCCTTCTAAGCATTTCTAAGTGATTTTCTCAGTGTTTTTACTTCTTGCTTCATTCAAAACATCAATGGGTCTTTGAATGATTCTTGAGCAAGATTCTTTTCAAGGTTAAGGAAAAGCATGATCTCATTTAGTTTGCTACTCAACCTGATTTGGTAATTCATGTACATAACATTCATTGGATCATCAGGTTGTCCCTCTCCTTAATCTTTGTGTGTAAATTTGGTATTGAATTCTTGTTGTAATTGGCTATTGTAAGTGGGTTCTTATTGCTTGGTTCTAGAGAAAGATTCTCTAGCTCAATAACAGAGTCGTGTTTTCTGGTTCTTGCTCCTTAGATTTCTAATAAGGTTTTAGATTTCTATTCTTTATCTAGTGTTGATAAAGGGGAGGGTTTTGTAAAAGCTGTAAGAACAGAAATTTATAATAGTGGAACTCTAATCTAGAGTTGATTAGAAGAAACTGGATGTAGCTTCAATTGTGAAGTGAACCAGTATAATTTGCTTGTATTTTTGTTTCTCTATCTCTATTACTCATCTTATTCATTGGTCATTGATTCTTTGATTCATACCCATTGTCCAACAAGTTATGTTTTGATCTATTGATTTCTTGGGCTGAGTTATTTGATTGAGAAAAAAGATTTCTTGGTTTTGAAAGTGATAAAGATTCTGAACTCTGATTTGAATTAATTTTAAAATACCAAGGTTTTAACCAACTCACCCCTCCTCTTGGTAATTGTGAGTTTTCCTATTATTTTCAATTGGCATCAAGAGCTGGTTCTTGAGAGTTATTCAAGATCACTATTTTTTCTTCAAAAAGAAAAATGTATACCTCACAAATTATCTTCAAAGAAGGTGCTTCTCTCAATCGTCCTCCGATGTTTGAAGGAGAGCACCTTAGTTTTTGGAAAAATAGAATGAAAATCTTTATTCAATCAAATGACCTAGGTGCTTGGAATGCTATAGAAAAGGGTCCTTTTATTCCTAAGAAAATTGTTGGCAATAAAATGATTCCCAAAGAATGGGATGAGATGACAGATGCTGAACAAAAGGTGTTCAATATGATTTTAAAGCTAAAAATATGATTACTTCTACACTTTCTTCTGATGAATTTTTTTAGAACAGTGAGATGCACAAGTGGAAAATAAATGTGGGAGATGCTGGAAATAACTCATGAAGGAACTGAAGAAGTTAGAAGATCAAGAAAGCATTCCTTGATCCATGAGTATGAGATGTTCAAGATGAACACCACAGAAAGCATTTCTCAACTACAAACAAGATTCACTCATATAGTCAATCATCTTTTAGGTCTTGGGAAGATCTTTGATACTGAAGAACTAAACAAGATTCACTCACAAGACCTTGGCAACCAAAGGTGACAATAATCAAGGAATCAAAAGATCTTTCAAAGATGTCCATGGCTGCACTATTTGGTAAGTTACTTGAATATGAGCTTGAAATGACTCAACTAACTTGTGTTGAAGATGCAGAAAAGAAAAATAAAAGTATAGCATTAAAAGCTGCATCATCAAAGTCAGAAAAAGTGGAAGATTCCAGTGAAGAGGATGAAGAGGACAACATGAACTTGGTTGTCAAGAAGTTCAGCAAGTTCTTAAGGAAAAACAAGAACAAAAAGTTTACAAAGGACAACAAGATCAACAACAACAACAACAACCATAAAAGGATTGACAACAATTTTACTTGCTTTAAATGTGGAAAACCTGGCCACATCAAATCAGAATGCTCAATCTTTTTGAAAAAGAAACAAGGTGACAGCAAGATGAGGAAGGAAGGAAAATCCAAGAGAGCCTACATAGCTTGGGAAGACAATGAGTCAACTACATCAGAATCTTCAACTGAAAATGAAGAAGCAAACATGTGTCTCACCTCCACAATCAATGAAGAAGATGATGATCTATCAATTGATGGAGATGAGGTAAATTCTGAACTTGAACAAGCTATTAATGCTTTCCAAGAAATGCATGAAGAAGCCCAAAAGCTTGCAAAATCCAATAACAAGCTCAAAGGAAATCTTAGATGCCATGTTGCAAAAATTATTGAATTGCAAACTGAAATTTGCAAATTGAAATAAGAAAATGAAAAACTTGTTTCAAGTTACAAAATGAATGGATGTGTATGTGCTTCTTCTTCTACTAATGTTGACAAATATAACTTGCTGTAAAAAGATTTTGATGATTACACAAGGAGTCAAGGAGAAAAGTACATGTTACTTTTATCCAAGAATAGTGATTTAATTGATCTTTTGAGAAAGCTTTACAAAGGAAAATGCAACTTGGCTGAAATCTTAAGTGTGCAAAAGTATGTTGGAGATACTTCTTCTACTACTGTTTTGTGTAAATTTGGTATTGAATTCTTGTTGTAATTGGCTATTGTAAGTAGGTTCTTATTGCTTGGTTCTAGAGAAGGGTTCTTTAGCTCAAGAATAGAGTAGTGTTCTCTGGTTTTTGCTTTCTAATAGGGTTTTAGATTTCTATTCTTTATCTAGTGTTGATAAAAGGGGGGGGGGGGAGGGGTTTGTAAAAGGTTGTAAGAAAAAAAAATTATAATAGTGAAACTCTAATCTAGAGTTGATCAGAAGAAACTGGATGTAGCTTCAGTTGTGAAGTGAACCAGTATAAATTGCTTGTGTGTTTGTTTCTCTATCTCTATTACTCATCTTATTCATTGGTCATTGATTCTTTGATTCATATCCATTGTCCAACAAGTTCTATTTTGATCTATTGATTTCTTGGGCTGAGTTATTTGATTAAGAAAAAAGATTTCTTGGTTTTGAAAGTGATAAAGATCCTGAACTCTGATTTGAATTAATTTTAAAATACCAAGGTTTTAACCAATTCACCCACCTCTTGGTTATTGTAAGTATTCCTATTATTTTCAACTTGGATAGAGGAAATCCTAGTCACACGGGCAAAGGTGTCAAAGAAATCCACATTTTGTTTCTGAGTTAACCCTTTAGCTACCAACCTAGCTTCTTACTTATTGATAGATCTAGCAGGGTTGTACTTCTTCTTAAAGCTCCACTTACACCCTATCGGTTTAGTTCCTTGGGGTAGGTCCACTAAGGTCCAAGTGTTATTCTTCTTAATGGAATTAATTTTTGTCTTAATCGCTTGTTCCCAAGAGAGTGCAGTAGAAGAACTAATGGCTTCTAAAACGTATAAGGTCATCTCCTCAAGGTAGGTGTAGAAATCATCTCCAAAAAATGTTTATGTCCTTTATCTTTTACTTCTTCTTAGGTCCTCAACCATGAACTCACTATGGTTTTCTAAGGATTATGCTAGGATGATCCTTAAACTACCACTAATGGTTTTTTCTGTAGGTTGCCTAGATTTCAAAGTAAACAAATTCTCAAAGAATTCAACATTCTTAGTTTCTAATCACTTTTTAACACTAGGAACCTATAGGCAACACTACATTCTCAAAGAATTCAACATTCTTAGTTTCTAATCACTTTTTACACTAGGAACCTATAGGCAACACTATATTCTGCATAACCAATAAACAAGCAATCAAAAGTCTTAGTGCCTATTTTCTTCCTCTTAAGGTCGGCTAGCATAACTTTGGCTAGGCAGCCCCTCACTCTCAATTATTTTAGGTTGCACAGATAACCTTTCCATAACTCACGAGGTGTTTTGTTGGTCTTCTTATGGGGAATCCTATTTTGTAAGAAACATGTGGTTAATACGATGTCTCCCTAAAGTTTGCTAAGTGCAGAGGAGCTAACTAACATGGCATTCATCATTTCCTTAAGGGTTCTATTTTTCCTCTCAGCTACTCCATTTGACTTGGGTGAATAAGGTGGGGTTACATCATGTATGATACCTTCTTTCTCACAAAATTCATTGAACAAATTGTACTTACCACCCCTATCGAATCTAACCTTTTTTATCTTCTTGTTTAGTTGGTTTTCTACTTCAGCTTTATATAAAAATGCTTTATTTTTATTTCAAAATTAGATATATCTTAGTGTATCTATATAAGTCATCTATAAAAGTTACAAAGTAACTTATACCTCCTCTAGTTATGCATTATTTTAAATCCACTAAGTTTGTATAAATTAAATCTAAGGGTTCAAATTCACATTGCACGGGATAACATATCTTTTTATTTATTTTAGATTCCACACATATTTCACTCTTCCTGTAACGCCTCTCTTTACCCTCTCGTGCTTGGTTTATTTTAGATAAAATATTGTGTTCACTTTGTATTGGAATCAAATTAGTTATAAATTTTTTTTACGAAAAATCCTTTTTCTCTTTGCTTGCAAGTTTGTGTAATTTATTTGTAACAAAAGCGTCTTTCCCTCACCACGATCCATATAATTATAGTCCTTTAATACAAATGAAATTATTAATCAGTCCAGGTATAGTCCCAAATAATTCATCACCAAACAACTTAATACAGACAGCGCAACACCAATTACAGATCAAAGTATAGATCATCAAAACAGAAAATCATCACACAAGCTTCATCACATCTTCTCGTACATCGTCCATATCACTGTTCCTCTGCTCGCCCAAATAAGTTGGGGTCATCACAGGTGTCAACCACCGACACAAATAGGGGTTAATACATGATAAACAAAATTTAAATATAAACAGACATAAATATACGTAAGAGTTAAGTAATAATACAAAGGATTTATTTAATATGTTTACTAAAATTTAATTATTATTTACTCATCACATGTATTAAATCATCTTTTTTTTTCACACAAATATTTGTCATGAAATGCAAAAGAATGCATGCTCATCTTATTATATGATGCATGACTGAGATCTCAGCTTCTCAACGTCTCAACGTCTTAATAATTGTGGCCACAGTCAGATAACCCCGCCCTCACCTTAGTGGAACGAACTTATCCATCCCGTCAGGGTAGCCCAATGGCGCGTAGGAGTATCACTCCCACCCATGTGATCATCATGGTGGTGTGGTCCTCACTGTCTCAACTACCCCCAAGTTTAAAACACGTATGGAACTCAGTTTAGTTATCTGACATACACCTCTTTACGAGGATCGTCTCATCGTCTCAAATTCTACCCCACCGGGTAGATGCACATGAAAATGCATATATGATTCATTTTTCATCTTTTAATTATTCCTTTTCATCACTACTCAATATCATTATAGAGTCATCACAGGGTCATCACAATATCATCACAGGGTCATCACAACTCAAGATCATCACAGGGTTTACTTCTCAAATCATTCTCATCATCATGAATCATCCAACAATATGTCACTTTATTATTAAGGATTACTTAATAACACATAAGTTTTATTTTTTCCATCTTCACCACACATAAAATATTTTCCAAGACACATAAACAGTATTAATAATACTCATACCAAGTCATACCAAGTTTCACAAAGCTTCATCATACCACACAACTTTCCCTTTATAAAACTTTGGTTTTAAAACTAAAATTTTAGCTACATACTTCAACATTATTATCTCTACTTATTTGTGTCTAAATAATCATAATTTTGACTTACAATAACAAAAGGAATAATTAAAAGATTAACAACATCAAAATAAATTACTAAGGGATTTATTAACAACAACAAATGAAGTAATTAAAAGATGATCAACAACAATAAAATAAATCATTAAAAGATTACCAACAACAAATAAATAGTTAAGAGATTG
>PYAF01004759.1:227303-255775 GCA_007407185.1 Glycine tomentella
GCCCATTAGTTTGGGGATGATAAGCTGTAGCAACTCTATGCACAACCCCATACTTCTGAAGCAAGGATGCGAATGACCGGTTACAGAAATGGCTCCCCTGGTCACTGATAATGGCTTTAGGCACACCAAACCTGCAAAAAATGTTGGATCTCACAAAATCCACAACAACTTTAGAATCATTAGTTCTGGTGGCCTTAGCTTCATCCCATCTAGAAACATAATCAACAACAAGCAAAATATATGAAAAACCATGAGAAATAAGAAATGGACCCACAAAATCAATACTCCACACTAAAAAATCTCACAAAAAATAATAGGCTGCTGAGGCATCTCATGTTTATGTGTAATGGTCCCTCCTCCTCTCTGACACTGCTCAAAAGTAGTGGTAAAGTGATGAACATCTCTAAAAAGAACCCACAGTCTAATACCCTCTTAGAGGTCCACTGAGGACCAAAATGACCTCCGGTAGGTGTGCCATGACAAAACTGAAGAATAGACTAAATCTCATGATCGGGCACACACCTTCGGATTACTTGGTCACTACCAAACCTCCACAAATAAGGATCATCCCACACATAATATTTAGCATCACTCTTAAGTTTATTTATTTGGGACCTAGATGCATGAGGGGGAACAACAGATGCAACAATGAAATTCACAATATCAGCAAACCAAGGTGTGACATGCGATGAATGCAAATGCATCAAATGCTCATCAGGAAAATTATCACGAATAGGAAAGGACTCAAGAGGTCCCTCAATCCTACTCAAATGATCAACAACCAAGTTTTCGACACCACTTCTGTCCTTAATCTCAATGTCAAACTCCTGAAGAAGAAGCATCCACCTGATCAATCTAGGTTTAGCATCAGGCTTCTTCAACAGGTACTTCAAAGCTGCATGGTCAGTAAAGACAGTGATATGGGAGCAAAGCAAATAAGATATGAATTTATCTAAAGCAAAAGCAATAGCCAAAAGCTCCTTCTCAGTGGTGGTGTAGTTAACTTGGACTGTATCCAAAGTGCATGAAGTATAAGCAATGACATGGGAAAGTTTATCAACTCTCTATGACAACATAGCCCCAAGTGCATAATTAGAGGCATCACACATGAGCTCAAAGGGAAGCTCCCAATCTGGTGGCTGCATGATGGGAGAGGTAGTAAGCTTCTTCCTCAATCCCTCAAATGCCTCTTTGCAAGGCTGATCAAACATAAAGTTTACATCCTTTTGGAGAAGCTTGGACAATGGCAATGCAATCTTACTGAAATCCTGAATGAATCTCCTATGAAAACCCACATGTCCAAGAAAAGAACGCACTTCTTGCACAAAAACGAGGTAAGGTAAAGAAGTAATAACATCAATCTTGGCCTTATCGACCTCAAGACCTCTACTAGAGACCAAATGCTTAAAGACTATACCCTCATGCACCATAAAATGGAATTTCTCAAAGTTAAGAACAAGGTTAGTCCTAATACATCGGTCAAGCACTCTGGAGAGACTATCCAAACATGCATCAAAGGAGGAACCATAAACAGTGAAATCATCCATGAACACCTCCATACAACTCTCTAATAAATCAAAAAAGATACTCACCATGCACCTTTGGAAGGTGCCAGGTGTTTTGTTAATTGATATGTGACAGGCGTTGTCAGCTTGTGACCATCGTCAAGCGTCAGCTCGCAAATATTGTTTCATTTTTGCATTAGTGTTTTAAGGTAATGTCTGAACATCTAGCGGCTACTGTTTTGTTTTAGTGTTCTGGTTTATAGGGGGGCTATTTTACAAATGATGTATTTTGCTTTTTGCTTAATTAGGGCCGGTTTGAATAAATTTATCTAGAAGGACTTTTAGAATAAAAAGCTTATCTAGAAGCTCTATTGTGTAAAGCTCCTTCTAGATAAGCTAATTATGTGTTTGGATGATACATATTTAAGTTCTTATAAAAGAGCTTATAAGACAAGTGATGTCATGCCTATGTTTTGTTTGCTTTGGGTTAGGCTTCATGTTCTCCCCAGCTTTCTTGTCTTATTCCTTGTTTTTTCTTTTAAAAAAGTACCTAATAGGTTCAATGCATTCAAAATCAGAACATTCAAGTAGCTAAAACTATCTAATGAATAATAATGCACAATCAAAATGTCAATGTACACTATGTAAGAAGTTAGAATGAATAACAAATAAATCACTTTAATCTAAGCACAATATGAAATTAGTCATGTTTTATTTTTTGGACAGAAACTCACATAACTCATCTCAATCATCACCAAACTTTCAATACAAGGTATCACTTGATAAGAAGTGTAGAGACTAGGGAAGAAAGGTACAGCTCTAACAAGCTCATGAGCTACACCATTGATTTATCTCTTTGCAAATACAACTGAAAATGATGTATTAAGGTTTAACAAACTTCTGTTAGCTTTGAGGAAGCTGAAGTTATGGAATCAAGAAGAATGAAGCATACAAGTTTTGATGTTTCACATGCCCACTCAATTTATGGCATTTGTAATTTCTTGTTTAAGCTTGGTTCAATTGTTAAAGCTTTATAATCCTCATTAGCTTTGATTAATTCATGCATCCATACATACATTTAAAAAGGTTTAATCATGTGGTAGTTAGAAAGTTGAAAGAAATTCATAAAGGCAACTAAGAACTTTAAAAAACAATTTCTTACTGTTTTAATCGATTATATTGATCATTTAATCGATTACAACATGTATAGATTTTCTGAAAAATGCCTTATGAACATCTTAATCGATTACCACTATTCGTAATCGATTAAATAAGCTTAACACAGATTTAGAAACTTTCTGTGATAATCGATTATCTCATGAAATAATTGATTACATAAGCTTCTGCATTATTTTACAAAGCATTTTTATCTGGTTTAATCGATTAACATATGTTCGTAGTCTATTAAATATGCATTGATGTGTTTTTAACATGTTCTGTGTTAATCGATTAAATTGGAATTTAATCGATTACACAAGTGTATTAGAAAACTGAGTTCATCTAGGATAATCGATTACAAGATGACTTAATCGATTATTTTGTTCGTGACAAATTTCCAGATTCTTGATGAACACGTTAATCGATTATCTGGTTAAAATAATCGATTACAATAGTTAAAATAATCGATTACATTGATGAAATAATCAATTACAGTTAGTTAAGTCTGTTTTTTTATAAATAGAACAGTTTGGTCTATGTCATTAATTAAGAGAAATTCTGATAGACTCGTCCAAGACTTGAGAAAAACACTTTCTACAGTTCTCAAAAACACCAAAGCTGAGTTTAAAGAGAAAATAAAAAATGCTTAGAGTCATGGAGAGTTACATGATTTGTTAGTCATTTTTCTCATTGTTTGAAGAGTTGTTCAAGCTATTGGTTAAAGAAATCATCAAGAAAGAGTATTTGCATACATTCTCAAATTGTTTGAATCATTCATTTCATTGAATTAGTTGAGGATTATAAGGTGATATCTTTCTTGAACCTTAAGCTTGGTCTTTTTGTTTGATATTTTTTTTGTATGTGAGTTGATTGTCCATATAACAATTGTATTCTTTAAAGTTTTTTCTAGAAAGGTTTTCTAGAAGGAAGAACAAAGTAGGGATCTCTGGTTCTTGATCTTTTGAAAAGTCTATAGGGTATAGATTTTGAATTTTACCTAGGGTGGGTAAGAGAGATCATTGTAAGCTTGTAAAGAACTAATTTGTTATAGTGGAACTTTGACCAAGATTTGGTTAGAAGAAAATTGGATGTAGCCTCCAGGGTTGAGAGGTAAACCAATATAAATCTTGTGTGATTTAATATTTTTGTTTGTATTTCATAATATTCTTGAAGTATTAGTTTTGTTCATCTTACAATATTGGTCACAGCACAAGAGTGGTTTGATTGGTGAAGGAAAATGTTTTTCTATTTGGTTTTAAAAGATACGATCCTTTTTGAAAATCTTCCGCTATTACATATTTTGAAAGGAAATTTTAAAAACTTTGAGGTAAAACCAATTCACCCCCCTCTTGGTTATTTGCATAAGTATTCATTATATTTTCAACTTCTAAACCTATGAATAATCTATCCCAACTCCAAGTTTCAAATATTGAATGTTTGATTTTGTGTACAACACTCTCTTACAATCAGATTCAAATGTGATATTATTAAATCCCAGTGCGAGTGTGAATTCCATAGCTACAACAAGAGCTAATGCTTCACCATCTTGAATTGTCATGCACAGTGTTTTGTGGTCTATTTTAAAGCCATAATAGTCACGTTTTCCTCCTTATGGAAGCAAGCATCGACATTACATTTGAAAGCTCCATGAGGGGGTGACTTCCACCTTTCTGCTCTAGAAATATTGTCCCTCCTTTCAAGAAAAAGATTCATATTCTTCACTCCAAACCAATCTTGGTAAAATTCATCAGCTCTACATACAACTACATAATCAAACTTAAGCTTGTTGTCAGACTTTTTCACTAATCATAAATAAATTAAAAAACAATCTGAAGCCAACTTTGTTGTTGTAGAAGATTCATGATATCAACATCCCTAACTTTGTTGTTGGCAACCTTTTGACTGTATTGAATAGAGACAACATAATCACCTATCATCCTTGCAAATTTTCTAATCATGATAAGCATAGTTGGCTCTTTTTGTTTGCTTATTTTTCTGTTGAAAAAATTGGCTTTCTTGAATAATTAGTAAAATCCATTTTTTTGTAGGCACTTTTAGTGTTCGTTTTAGCATCCTCATCACGACATTCATTATTGTTGTTAGTGATCATTGTTGGTTTCAGAGGAGCTATTTGAAGAATGGAAGAGGAATCAAGTTTTGGTTTTGAGCTTTCAAACATGCATTGGATGCCTTGAAGATTGATTTGTGTTAAATGTGTAAGAAAGAGGCAATTTTGGTGATCCAAGTGCATTGCATTCATATCATGTCATAATTCAATTAACTTGAATAATAAAATTCACAAGGCTTTGGTAAAATGATCAATTTAAATCAAAGGTTTTTGGAAAAATGAATTTGTACTGATTTAATCAATTAAGTTAAAGAGATAATCGATTGTTTTGTTCTTAATTCATTCTGGAAAACTTTTCAAGAACAATGTAATCGATTACGTATCGGATTAATCGATTATTTGACCTTTGTTTTCAAATAAATTGCCTTGATGAACACTTTAATCGATTAGCAACAAGCAGTAATCGATTACATTGGTATACATGATTTTAAGTCGTGCTGGAAGAATCGATTACCAAGGTATAGTAATCGATTACACAGGCTAAATTGAAAATATCATCTTCCTGTCATAATCGATTACCAAGGATAGTAATCGATTACATCATATGTCTGTGCTTAACATGTTTTGATGCATTAATCGATTACCAAATATAGTAATCGATTACATAGTTCAATATGATTTCTAAAGCTTCCTGGTTTAATCGATTACCTGAATCCGTAATCGATTACACAGTGTATTTTAAGTTTATGAAGCTTCCTGTCTTAATCGATTATAAGACGGAATAATTGATTATTTTGTTCATTGCTCATATCCAGATATGTGTAGAACACTTTAATCGATTACAAGGATGATTTAATCGATTACATAAGTGAAATAATCGATTATTGGGCGTGTTTAATCGATTACTGACAGTTACAAAAATTTGTTATAAATAGAACCTTGGCTCAACTTGTTTTGTAACTTGACAAATTCGTATTCTGAGCACACATAAGCTTTCTAAACATGTTCTAAGTGATTTTTCTGGGTTCTATGAGTTCTTGCTTTCACTAAAACACTTATGGGTTTTTGAGTGATTCTTGAAGCAAGAAGATTCTTTTGAAAGTTAAGGAAAGGGATGTTTTGAGTTTAATTTCGTATTTCAACCTGGTATATTCATTCATGTGCATATCATTCACTGGATCATCAGGTGTTTTCTTTCCTTAACTTAGTGGTTGTAATTCGTTACTGAATTTTTTTTGTATTGGCTATTGTAATTTTGATTCTCAAAGCTTGGGACTAGAGAAGGGTTCTCTAGCTTAAAGATCAGAGTAGTGTTCTCTCGATCTTTCTCCTTAGAAGTCTAATAGGGTTTTAGATTTCAGTTCTTTATCTAGGGTTGATAAAGGGGAGTTTCTTGTAAAAGCTTGTAAGAATATTTTTATAATAGTGGAACTCTAACCTAGTGTTGGTTGGAAGAATTGGATATAGCTTCATGATTTGAAGTGAACCAGTATAAATTGTGTTTTCTTGTTTCTATAATTCTCTTCTCATCATATTAATTGTCTTTTATTCTTTGAATCATTTTCATTGCACAACAAGTTTTGTTTTGATCTATTGAATTCTTGGACTGAGTTATTTGATTGAGTAAAAAGTTTCTTGGTTTTAAAAGTGATAAAGATCCTGTAAAACTCTAATTTGAAATTGATTTTAAAATACCAAGGTTCAACCAATTCACTCCCCTCTTGGTTGTTGTGAAGTATTCCTATTATTTTCAATTGGCATCAAGAGCTGGTTCTTCAGAGTTATTCAAGATCAATAGTTTTCTTCAAAAAGAAAAATGAATACCTCACAAATAACCTTCAAGGAAGGTGCTTCTTTAAACAGATCTCCTATGTTTGAAGGGGAACATTTCAATTTTTGGAAAGATAGAATGAAAATCTTTACTCAATCAAATGACCCGAGAGCTTGGAATGCTATAGAAAAGGGTCCTCTCATTCCAAAAGAAAATTGTTGCCAATGAATTGATTCCCAAAGAATGGGATGAGATGACTGAAGCTGAACAAAAGGCTGCACAATATGATTTCAAAGCCAAAAATATGATCACCTCTGCACTTTTCTTTGATGAATTTTTCAGGACTGTAAGATGTAAGAGTGCTAAAGAAATGTGGGAGATGCTGGAAATTACTCATGAAAGAACTGAAGAAGTTAGAAGATCAAGGAAGCATGCTTTGATCCATGAGTATGAGATGTTCAAAATGAACACCAGTGAAAGCATTTCTCAATTGCAGACCAGATTCACTCATATTGTTAACCATCTATTGGGTCTTGGGAAGATCTTTGACACAGAAGAATTGAACATAAAGATCTTGAAGTGTCTAACAAGGCCTTGGCAACCAAAAGTGACAGCAATCAAGGAATTTAAGGATCTATCAAAGATGTCCATGGCTGCATTGTTTGGCAAGCTACTTGAATATGAGCTTGGAATGTCTCAACTAACATGTATTGAAGATGCAGAAAAGAAAAACAGAAGTATTGCCTTGAAAGCTGCAGAAGCTGAAAAAGAAGAGGAAACAAGTGATAAGGATGAAGAAGAAAACATGAACTTAGTTGTCAGAAAGTTCAGCAAGTTCCTAAGGAAAAATAAGAACAAGAGGTTCACTAAAGCAAGCAAGAACAACAATAGCAGCAACAACAACATCAACAAGAAGATTGACAACAACTTTACATGCTCTGAATGTGGTAAACCTGGCCACATCAAATCAGAATGTTCAATCTACTTGAAGAAACAACAAGGAGAGAACAAGATAAGGAAGGAAGGGAAAGCTAAAAGAGCCTACATAGCATGGGAAGATAATGAGTCAATCACCTTAGAATCTTCTAGTGAAAATGAACAAGCCAACATGTGTCTCACCTCCACTATCAATGAAGATGATGATGATTTATCAAGTGATGGAGATGAGGTAAATTCTGAACTTGAACGAGCTATTAGTGCTTTCCAAGAAATGCATGAGGAAGCCCAAAAGCTTGCAAAATCCAATAACAAGCTCAGAGGAAATCTTAGATGGCATGTTGCAAAAATAACTAAATTGCAAACTGAGATTGGCAACTTGAAAGAAGAAAATGAAAAACTTGTTTCAAGTTACAATTTGAATGGATGTGTGTGTGCCTCTTCTTCTACAAATGTTGATAAGTATAACTTGCTTCAAAAGGATTTTGATGATTATAAACAAAGTCAAGGAGAAAAGTACATGTTGCTTTTATCCAAAACCAGTGATTTAATTGATCTCTTGAGAAAGCTTTATAAAGGAAAATGCAACTTGGCTGGAATGCTGAGTGTGCAAAAGTATGTTGGAGATACTTCTGGTTTGGGGTACAAACATAGCTCAAAATCATTTGGAAAAACAGTATTTGTGCCTCCAAAACATAAGAATCAAAAAGTGGCATAAAAACTCAAGGATCAATCAAAGTGCTGCATTTAGAAAACCATCAAAATCTATCACTTGCAACTATTGTATGGAAAGGGGCACACATCATACAAATGCTATGCTAGGAGATTCTATGTGCCAAATGGAGATTGAATTTGGATTCCAAAAAGAAAGAAAAATGCTAACCCCTATGGACCCAACCTTAATTGGGTACCTTCCCTTGCATATTGATTTGATTTTTGCAAGTATGTCTAAGAGCTAGATCCTCAACATAGTATCTTGACAGTGGATGCTCTAGACATATGACGGGAGACATGTCCATGCTTACAAACTTAACACTTAGAGATGGAGGATATGTCACCTCGGGGGATAATAACAAAGGCAAGATTATTGGAGAAGGAAACATTGGAGATAGCTTCAAAACAAAGATCAAGAATGTTCTTTATGTAGAAGGTTTGAAGCATAATCTCTTTAGCATAAGTCAGTTGTGTGATAAAGGATTTAAAGTCAATTTCAATAAAGACTGCTGCATGATTTGTGATGGGAAAAGTGATGAAGTTTTTCATATAGGTAAAAGGAAAGGTAACATATACATACTTTCAATTAATCATGCATTCTTCCATAACACTTCTTGTCTTCTAAGCAAGATTGATGAATCTTGGCTATGACATAGAAGGGCTAGTCACATAAACATGCACCACATTAACAAGCTTATTAGAAAAGATTTAGTAATTGGGTTACCCAAACTCAAGTTTGAGAAGGACAAACTTTGTGATGCTTGTCTAAAGGGGAAACAAACTAAGAACTCTTTTCAAAGTAAAAACATTGTTTCCACCTCTAGACCACTTGAATTACTGCACATTGATTTGTTTGGTCCTTCTAGAACCATGAGTTTAGGTGGCAATTATTATGGGCTTGTAATTATGGATGATTACTCTAGATTCACTTGGACTCTGTTTTTGAAATCCAAAAGTGATGTTTTCCTTGCATTTAGAAAAATGGCTAAGCTTGCACAAAATGAAAAAGGTAGCAAAATTATCTCTATAAGAAGTGATCATGGTGGTGAATTCCAAAATGAACATTTTGAAAAATTCTGTGAAGAGAATGGGATTAACCACAATTTTTCAGCTCCAAGAACACCCAACAAAATGGTGTTGTGGAGAGGAAAAACAGATCTCTTGAAGAAGGAGCAAGAACACTTCTTAATGAGACAAATTTGCCTAAGTATTTTTGGGTTGATGCTGTAAGTACAATATGCTACACTTTGAATAGATTACTTATAAGGCCTATATTAAAGAAAACTCCTTATGAGCTATAGAAAGGTAGAAAACCCAACATTTCTCATTTGAGAGTTTTTGGCTGCAAGTGTTTTGTATTAAACAATGGAAAAGAATCACTTAGAAAATTTGATGCCAAGGCTGATGGAGCAATTTTCCTTGGATATTCATTACATAGTAGAGCTTATAGAGTATTCAATAAAAGAACTATGTCCATGGAAGAATTTGTACATGTAATTTGTGATGAGTCTAATCCCTCTAAGGAGGAAAAGAAGTATGATGTAGATGCAGGCCCAATGGAAGAATTCATTCAGCTAGATGATTCCTTAACTAAAGAAGAAGAACCAAGTGATGAAGCAAAACCATCAACTCCTGTTCAAGTGCCTAAAGATTGGAGAACAATAAGAGACCTATCACTTGACAACATCATAGGTGAAGTTTCAAAGGGAGTATCTACTAGATCTTCATTAAGAAACCTATGTTGTAATATGGCTTTTGTTTCTCAAATTGAACCCAAGAACATTGATCTAGCCTTGAATGATGAACATTTGATGCATGCCATGCATGATGAGTTAAATCAATTTAAGAGAAATGAAGTTTGGGAACTTGTTCATAGACCATCCTCTCTTAAACCCATTGGTACAAAATGGGTTTTTAGAAATAAACTTGATGAAAGTGGAATCATAGTTAGAAATAAAGCTAGATTGGTTGCTAAAGGTTACAACGAAGAAGGAATAGACTATGAAGAAACTTATGCTCCAGTTGCAAGATTGGTAGCAATTAGGTTATTGCTTGCATATGCATGTCTCTTGGATTTCAAACTTTTTCAAATGGATGTCAAAAGTGCCTTTTTGAATGGATACATTGAGGAGGATATATATGTTGAACAACCTCCAGGTTTCACTGATTTTAAACATCCTAACTATGTTTTTAAACTGAAAAAGGCACTTTATGGTTTGAAACAAGCTCCTAGATCATGGTATGAAAGATTAAGCAAATTTTTGCTTGAACAATCTTTCACAAGGGGCAATGTTGACAAAACCTTGTTTGTAAGGACCCTCACTTTTGTGCCTTTTTTTTTAGCAGAAAACCCTGTTAAGGGTGTGGCGCAGATGACGCCAGGGATTGCGCTGATCGCGCCAGACCCACTGGAATGTGGCACCAGGATGGCGCTGGGAGCGCCAGGTTCTCTGAAAACTGATGCCAGGGGAGTCAATGTGGCGCCAGGGGCGCCAGAGGTTTTCCAGCCAGCGCGAGTTAGCACGGGAAGTGGCCTGGAAAACCCATTTTCTCTGGTTTTTCACGTGGCCAGCGCCAAGGTTGGCGCGGATAGCGCCACAGGTTCTGGAAGCTGGCGCTGGAGGCGCGGGAGTGGCGCTGGGAGCGCCAGACCCACCGCCATTGCGGTGCGGATCGCGCCAGACCTCGGGCAGGGCCACTATATAAGGCCAAAAACTCGAAAAGGAAGGGGAAAAGTTGTGCTTCTTCTTCCCCACGACCCCAGCCTCCATTAGAGCAGTTCCAAGCTTCTTAGGACCTAGTTTCTTAGTCTAAACACCTCCCAAAGACCTTTAATCTTGAGAAAACCATTTGGAAAGCTAGGAAAAAGAACCTAAATGGTGTTTTTTTTCAAAATATTTACCGATAAGGGGTTGTTTCACAAATATTTATAGAAATGGGGCTGTGTAACATGCCTGGATTAGGCATGTTACAACACGCCTAGATTGGAAAGTGAGGAAATGGTGGGGGGGGGGGCCTTATTTATAGAATTGGGGTTGTTATAACATGCCTGGATTAGGCATGTTATAACAACCCCAATTCTATAAATAAGCCCCCCCCCCCCCCCACCATTTCCTCACTTTCCACTATCTCTCTAGAAGTGCTCTGCCTGCTCTCTAGAGTTTTCGGTGGATATTCTGTGCAGCGAAGCTCTGCTGAATTGCGAAGTTGTTCAGAAAAAATCTTGCGAACAAGTAAGCGCTCTGCTCTGCCTTTTAGTGATGTTGTTCTTAATTAGTTATTTATATTGTTAATGATGCATGTACTTATTTTTTAGCCCAATAGATGTTAGGTTACTTGATAATTGTTTTAGTTTAGGCTTTAAGATTTATTTATTAGAAAAATGTTAGGATGATGTTAATTTGTTAGTGACATAAATTTAGGTGGATAGAAAATTCTTTAGGTGTTTGGTACTGTACTTTTGGCTAAAATGATTAGAATTTAAAATTTAGGGTTTTCTGGGCATGGTTAGGTAGTGTTTATGGTTTGATGATGTGACATTCGATTGTGGTTAATGGTTTAGGGTTTGGTGGGCATGGTTACTTGACGTTTGGATTAGGGTTGGGGTATTGTTGGGTTTCATGGTCATGTGACGATGGTGTGCGGTTTAGGGTTTATGGTTTTGTTGGCCTTGAATGGGGTCTAGTGTTTAGAAATTTGTTGTTTTGATGATTTGTGAATTTTACATAATTGTTAACATGGGTTTTTACTTTTGGTGTATGAAGTTACTGATAACATGGCCGATTTATCTGGATCTGATTCGCCGCGCTCTGTATCCGATCATGAGGCTGAGCCGATGGATCCAACATCTTATGTGGTTCCTACCCCGTACAGATGGGGCGCTCTGCGTAGGCGTACGCAGCGCACCCATGTTTCACAATCTGTGTGGAACGAGGGCACAGTACGACTACTAAAGACTCGACGTGGCAAGGATGATTATTTTGTTCGTTGCTCATATCCAAATTTTTGTAGAACACTTTAATCGATTACAAGGATGATTTAATCGATTACATAAGTGAAATAATTGATTATTGGGCGCGTTTAATCAATTACTGACAGTTACAAAAATTTGTTATAAATAGAACCTTGGCTCAACTTGTTTTGTAACTTGACAAATTCGTATTCTGAGCACACATAAGCTTTCTAAACACGTTCTAAGTGATTTTTCTGGGGTCTATGAGTTCTTGCTTTCACTAAAATACTTGTGGGTTTTTGAGTGATTCTTGAAGCAAGAAGATTCTTTTGAAAGTTAAGAAGGAGATGTTTTGAGTTTAATTTCGTATTTCAACCTGGTATATTCATTCATGTGCATATCATTCACTAGATCATCAGGTGTTTTCTTTCCTTAACTCAGTGGTTGTAATTCTTTACTGAATTTGTATTGTATTGGCTATTGTAATTTTGATTCTTAAAGCTTGGGACTAGAGAAGGGTTCTCTAACTTAAAGATTAAAGTAGTGTTCTCTGGATCTTTCTCCTTAGAAGTCTAATAGGGTTTTAGATTTCAGTTCTTTATCTAGTGTTGATAAAGGGGAGGTTCTTGTAAAAGCTTGTAAGAATATTTTTATAGTAGTGGAACTCTAACCTAGTGTTGGTTGGAAGAACTGGATGTAGCTTCATGATTTGAAGTGAACCAGTATAAATTGTGTGTTCTTGTTTCTATAATTCTCTTCTCATCATATTAATTGTCTTTTATTCTTTGAATCATATTCATTGCACAACAAGTTTTGTTTTGATCTATTGAATTCTTGGACTGAGTTATTTGATTGAGTAAAAGGTTTCCTGGTTTTAAAAGTGATAAAGATCCTGTAAAACTCTGATTTGAAATTGATTTTAAAATACCAAAGTTCAACCAATTCACCCCCCCTCTTGGTTGTTGTGAAGTATTCCTATTATTTTCAATCATGTTCACAGGTATGAATGTCTTTCATTTTGTTTACGAATGTTGTTATAACTTGTTTTATGTGATTATTGCTTTATATAGAACCTATGTTCATTATGAGTGAACATTAGTTTTCCGTTTGAGATTCATTATAGTGATTCTTCCGAACAATTTGGATTAATCGTTGTATTGATTCTCGAAATGTCCATTTGGACAGTTTAGGAAGACTAATTTTTTTATAGTATATTCATATGTATAGGTTGAGTTTCTTTTCTTATATTTGATGAAATTTCGGTACAATGCATTTCACTTTGTTCTCCAAGTGCATAAATGACTGTTGTGGAACTCATGTCACCGCTTTCATGTCTTGTACTTTTGGTAACAAACTTTTGTTCTTATGGGAGCATCCAGGGGTCATCTCATTACATTCCAAACTACCTCAATTTATGTTTCCTCATCTTTTCACTCACCGGTACTACTGTTATCTTTCTTCGAATATATTTATTTCTTGTCTTATCCATCTTCATATAACCACACATCCAGTTTACTCCTCATTTCTGCTACCCATATTTTATGTTCTTGTTGCCTATGTGATGGCCAACATTTAGCTCCATAGAACATTAAAGGTCTTACAGTTGTTCTATAGAATTTTTCTTTTAGCTTAAGGGAAATTTTGTTGTCACACAAAAGCTCAGATGCACTCCGTCATTTCATCCACCCTGTTCTGATTCTATGATCTACATCCTCATCAATCTTTGCATGTTTTTCAAAATTGTCCCAAGTATCTAAAAGCATCTTTCTTGGGTACCTCTTGACCAAGTAGATGCACGGGATTTTGATTATCATCTCTTACCAGCGAAAACTCACAATGCATATACTCAATATTGTTCTGGCTTAACGTGAATCCTTTAGACTCCAAAGTGCTTCTCATAATTCAAGTTTCCTATTAACACTGTCTTTGGTCTCATCAGTAAGCACAATATCATTTGTAAAAAGCATACACCACGACACTTCTTCTTAAATATCTTTTGTTAATTTATCTATCACTAAGGTAAAGAGATAAGGACTAAGAATCAAACTTTATTGTACACGTACTGTGATAGAATAATAACTTGATGTTCCATTACAAGCTTTCACACATATGGTAGCCCCATCATACATATCCTTGATTGCATTTATATACTTTAATGATACTTTTTTCTTCTCAAGAGCCCACCATAAAATATTTCTTGGAACTATATCGTATGATTTCTCAAGATCTATGAACACCATGTGTAAGTCTTTCTTCTTCTCTCGATACATTTCCATTAATTGTTGCATCAACAAAATGACTTCCATTATATCTTCCTGGCATAAATCCAAATTGATTTACAGAAATCCTGGTTTTTCTCATCAAGCGATATTCAATAATTATCTCCCACAACTTCATAGTATGACTCATAAGCTTAATGGCTCTATAGTTAAAACAAATTTGGATGTCTCCATTGTTTTTGTAAATAGACGCAAACATATTTTTCCTCCAAGCATTAGACATTTTATTTGTTTGAAGAATCATGAAAGATTGGTCAGCCATTTTTATTGCCACATCCCCCAGGTCTCTCCACACTTCAATAGGAACGTCGTCAGGTCCCAAAGCATTATTATTTCTCCATCCTCTTTAAAGTATCCTTAATTTCATGTGTTTTAATTTTGAGCATAAATCTTCTATTCAGATTATCATAAGCGTCACCCAAGTCCAACTCACTTTTATCGTCATTCCCATTAAAAATGTTATTTTAAGTACATTTTATATCATTTTATTTTGTATTGTTTATTATCTATCAAATGATATATAACTCTTGTCTTTGTCATGTGTTAAATCAACAAAAAAAAAGTCTTTGTCATATGTTGTCATCCTTACTAGTTTTTTATCCATGCGTTGCACGAGATTAACAAAATATTTTAGAGTTTTTTGACTTACCATAAACAAACATTATAAAAAAAAATTGAACTACAAACCTAAAAACATATATTACTTACCCTCGCGTGATGCATCTCACCAATAACAAACATGGATATGAATTAAAATATTTATCACTATTAGAAAGATTAGTTTTAACATCGTTATGTTAACATCGATTATTAAAAAATCGATGTTAACAAAAATGTGGTGGCAAATTCATAATTAGCAAGATCTCGTTAATATCAGTTTTTAAGAAAATCGATATTAACTAGTCCCTGTTAAAATCGTTTTTCTTTACCGATGTTAACTAGTCCCTATTAACATCGATTTTAAGAAAAAACGATGTTAACAGGGACTAGTTAACATTGGTTTTAAGAAAAAAAAAACCGATGTTGCTGGTGGTTTTTATAAAAGATGGCTATCTGGCGCCCAAATTAAAGACCCTTCATGCCATCTCTCACTCTTACTCTTGCCATCTTCCTGTTACCTCCCTCTCATGATCTTCACGCAGCTCTCTCACTCTTTTGTCACTTTCGCGATCTTCCTGCTACCTCCCTCTTGTGATCTTGGTACCTCTCGTGATCTTCACGCGGCACTCTCACGCTTTCATCACTACCTCACTCTCGCTCACACTGAACGCGTACCTCGCAACTTCAAATCCTTGTCTCTTGATCCCAGGTTAGTAGCGTTCTTGCACTTAACGAACCTATCTCACAATTAAACCTTTGTCTCTGTTGTTGCATTAACATTTTAAGGTAATGTATGGGTTGAATGTGTTGTTATGTGATTTCTCTATTCTTGCCCACTAATTGTTTGATAAAATGTCGTGTATGCTATTAGAATGTGGTTTTGTTTTGGTACAAAATCCAAGGATTGAAAACACAGGGGATTATGTAATTAATGTAGAGCATACAAAAATCATATTTGAGAATCAATATCTCAGCTTAGCATCAGTGACCACCTCTATATCCTGTCATGTTCAGCATTCTCCATAACGATGCGAGATGACATTTGTTCTTATCAGAATCTGGAAATTCCACGTGTGGGCTAGATGTGGCCTTAGTGGACTCAAAATCCTGTAACGTCGGGAAGTGAGTAGGCTTTGCTTAGAGGAGAGACCTGTAAAACAAAGGAAAAACACTCTGACGCTCAAGTAAGTACATCAATTGTTAAAGAATAACTAAGTGTGAGAACTCAGCCTAAGATGTAGAGAATGAGTAACTTGAGTAATGCATTCAAGTACTAAATATGAGATATAATATTGAGTGTATGTGGAGTCAATCTAGGGCGAATTCGAAGTGTGTTAGAGAGAACCTGAAAGGTTGTATTTATAGCATGGAGTATGGGCCTTGAACTGTTGCTTATTAACAGATAATAGTAGGCAGTTATCTAATTTCGAATAGGAGATAATGTGTACCTTATTAATATATTGTTACTTGTAGATAAGTAAAAATTAGTAGATAACTTGTTGAGATAATAAGGTGGTTACACCTATTTAAATATCTTGGCATAATAGATATGCTATTAGGGAGAAGATAATATTGTTGGTGTCCGTGCTTCTGCAGAAGGTTAACGTTCGTGCTCCTATAGCGATGTTGGCATGGAACCCAGACACATGTCCGGGTTGACACTTGGAGGTTGAATAAGCACCTATTTAATGTAGCAGTACTGACGTAGAGGGTATCCACGTGTACGGTGACCTTTATGAGATGACCACGTGTCATTTTATTATTTTTGACTCTCCAACATTGTTTTTGGGAGCTTCAAAGTTTATAAGCTATCTAGTTAGTTAAGTTAAACGGCGTTTAATTTGCTAGCTGGTTGGAATCAAGCTAATGAGTTAATTAACGGGGTAGATATAGATAGATAGATAATAGGAGG
Organism: Glycine tomentella; assembly: GCA_007407185.1. NCBI lineage: Eukaryota > Viridiplantae > Streptophyta > Magnoliopsida > Fabales > Fabaceae > Glycine > Glycine tomentella. Next base: position 244,199 of record PYAF01004759.1, read on the forward strand.
AAGTGGAAGTGGTTCTTATAATTTAAATGTGGGTTGGGGTTGGGGACTTGTTAAACTTGGTAACTGCACTTTCATTTCATACATACCTGTTTTGAGTGTGTTCTTCAGCTTTTCTCTTCCATTACAAATTTTGGGTTTTTTTTTGTCTCCCTCTAGGTTTAGTTTATGATAGCATTAACAGTATTTTGACTCAAGTACATTTTGGATGCCTGGTTTTTTGGTTTATTGAGTTTTTGTTTTCTTTCTCCACTCGTGATGTTTCTTCCCATTTTTATGTCTAAAAGGACTAGCTATTGTTTTCTGCCTAGTGCTACTGTGTGTTTCGAACAAGGAAAATATTGGGGACTCATGCACGTGCTTCTGATGTAAAACCATGATACTGCTGTCTGGTTTTTCGGTATTTGTTCATGTCAAGAGTTTTCTGTGTGTTTTATTTTCCATAAAATGACCTGTATAGCGAAACTGCATTCACTGCCTACATTATACTATCATGAAGTAATTATTTTCCATCCAAAATATAAAATTCCTAGAGTGGCTTATTGCCATTGGAAAGCACACCTAAGAAGTTTCTCATGAAATTTTAACTGAGCCATATTTTGAAAACTGATTATATGTAGAAAAATGCATGCTAATCAACACTTCATTTGGAAATCATGGTGAGTTAGAAAAAGAATTATCATCCTCACGAAATTTTATTTAGATAGTGTGTTTTTTTTTTTCTCTTTGCAAAATATTGCTTTGCATTAATTAGAGAAACACTTTACTGTCATTAAAATGACACACGTGCTATTGCTAGTATAATTATGACGACCTTTTTTTATTAAAAGTGTCAGATTCTAAACTTTGATGGAGGAATATTACCATTTAAAATAATTCTAATAAATCACAATAAAATGCTCTATTTAAAATGTATCAATGTTTTTTTTTTTTAATTCAAATAATCATATTATAACGTCCCAATATGTTTATGCACTTATTTCCTAATTTTGAGAAAATTACGACAATCTGTTAGCTATTATTATTATTATTATTATTATTATTATTATTATTAAATAAACTTTATTTTTTTCATAACTTATAAATGTATCATGTGCTACATTTCCTGAGGCCAAATGTTAGCTAGGTTTTTTCAAATAGTAAATTTTTGTATACATAATGTTGCTTTACTTTAATTAGAGAAACACATGATTGTCAAAACTATACACGTGTTATCATTAGTATGTTTGATAATGACTAAATTAATAAACGTGGCATATTTGGAAAATAGGACTTGGCGTCTTCAAATTCAATTGACTAAATTTATTAATTACTTTTTAGTTTTAGATTTTAAATTTTCATGGAGGAATGTTATCACTTTTTTAACACATCGGTTAAGTCATTAATTTTAATAAATTACAGTAAACACTTCATTTAATGTATGTGTCATTTTTTTAATCATATAATATTGTATACTCTAAATGTGTTTCTGTACTTATTTCCCAATTTTGAGAAACTACCACAGTTTATTATTATTATTAAGTAAATTTGACTTTTTTATGATTTGCTCAATGGTATTGTATATGCAATTCATCATGCCAAAGTCGAAGGGATGGTGGTGCATATGATTGTAATTACTATTCTAATTAATGTGTTTGATTATATTTGAAGGTTTTTTCTTTTGTTTTTTTACTGATCTTTTATGTTTTTTTTTTTCATTCTAATTTATTTGCTGTGTTTTTATTTTAAATATTGTGCTATATGTAAGGATGTCATAATATGTTTTATTTTGATTTTTTTATATTTTTGAAAGTTTTATTTTTATTTTTGATTATTAAAATTAGGGAGTCTTCTCAATAATATTTTATTTAAATTGTGTGTGTCGATCTCGTCTTTGAATGTAACATGTTCAATGTTCAATATCATTTCTATGTAGTTGTCCTTTTACTTTTTGCATCGTCATCATGAAATTCATTGTTGAAGATTGTCAATGACCACCATCTCATGTACTTGTGAATGTCTTTGATAATGTTTTTAGGTTCTATATGTAATGCGTGTTTTTGTAACTTGTTTTATGTTATTAATGACTATTGATTTATATATACAATTGGTGTTCATTATGAGTGAATCTTAGTTTCCCGTATGAAATTGAATACAATGATTTTTTCTGACAGTTTGGATTAATCGTTTATTGAATCTTGAATTGTCCATTTGCACAGTTTAGGAAAAGTTATTTTTTATAGTAGATTCATACGTATATGTTAACTTTCTTTTCTTAAATTTGTTGAAATTTCGCTATAGTGCATTTCACTTTACTCATCAGGTGCATGCTTGATTGTGGTGGAATTCATGTCATTGCTTTCATGTTGTGTACTTGAAGATCAATACGAAATGTTGCCGAAATTTCGTCAAATTTAAAAAAGAGGCTTAATCTTTACATATGAATCTACTATAAAAAAAATATCTTCCTGAATGGGGTAGGGTCACACCTTTAATTAAAAAAGTGAGGTTTTCATGCATGAAATAAATTTGTGAGTATCACAGAGTTATTAATTAAATGGATCAAAGATGAATGAATGCAAGTCGCATGAGCCCTACGTATGAGGAAGGCGTTGAACAATTCTTGGAATTTGCATGTGAAAGAAATCGACCAGATGAGGATGGAAAATAGTTTTGTCCTTGTATAAATTGTTTGAATGGAAGACGACAACTACTAGAGGGGGTCCAAAACTGAATCAGTTGATGTATAAATGAGATATAGTGGTAGATCTCAAATTGCGATCTTAGACTACTTTTTGTAGATCCCACAGTGACAAATAGGATTAAAGATCTCTTAAGATCTCTTCCATTTTTTCTTTAATGGTAGATCTTATTTTAAGATCTTAAGGAGAGAGAAAAAAAAGAAAATTTATTCTTTTTTGAACAATGTGCAGATCTTAAGAGATCTTCTACAAGAACCCATCTTCCATGTTGGAGATCTCTTCAACTCCTTTATTGGGAGATCTAATGAAGATTAGATCTTGAGCTCAAGATCCTTGCTCAAGATCTTGCACTAAAGATGCTCTTAGAGGATATGATTCGTGATCTTGGACAAGAGTATTTTCAGCAGGAACATGCCCCTATGTATGATACATTGGAAAGTGATTTGAAGAAGCCGTTGTATCTGGGGTGCAAGAAGTCTTTGACGTTGTTGTCACAGTGTTAAATCTGGTTACTGCCAAATTGCCACAAGGATACTCTTCAAATATTAAGAGCCCTGTGCTGTTGAAAGATCTGAAACTAGTTGGCCTAAAGTCTCATGATTGCCACGTCATGATGCAACAACTTTTAGTCGTGGCAATTCAAGACATTTTGCCTAACAAAGTGAGATATGCCATAACTCGACTGTGTTTTTTCTTTAATGTCATTCGTAGCAAAGTCATCGACCCTATAAGGTTAGATGACTTGGAAGACGAGGCTAAATTATCTTATGTCAGTTGGAGATGTATTTTTCTCCTCCATATTTCAACATCATGGTTCACTTAATTGTTCATGTGGATAGGGAAATTAAATTGTGTGGTCCCATTTGTTTACGGTGGATGTACCCGGTTGAGCGATACATGAAGATCTTAAAAGGGTATACAAAGAATCTACATCGTACTAAAGCATCCATTGTCTAAAGGTATATTGCAGGAGAAGCTATTGAATTTTGTTCAGAGTACATTGAAAAGGCAAAACCTATTGGGCTTCCCGAGTCTTGGCATGACGAGAAAGTGGGAGGTAAGGTTTCACGAGGGCTACATGCTATAAATCTTGGTCTAGAGGAATTGCAACAAGCTCATTTATATATAATGAATAACAGTAATGAAGTCCTGCCCTACATAGTTCGTCACGAAGCCTTAGTGAAGGAAAGTAACCCAAAAATGACCAAGAATAAGTTGCTGAAAGAGTATAACAAGACTTTCTTAAATTGGTTTAAAGATACAATCTTTGGTGACGACAATGTTTCTAAATAATTAAGGAAGTTAGCAGATGAGCCTAAAAGAAATTTTAGAAGTGTGTAGGGATACGATATCAACAAGTATTTGTTCTACACCAAAGAACAATATGCCAATAGTACAATGCAAAACACTGGAGTTAGTCTTAGGGATGAATCTCAGCACTTTGCTACTGTGCATGACCACAATCTCCGTATGGCGTCCATCCCTTACTTTGGAGTCATTGATGAAATCTTAGAGCTTAATTATGTTAAATTCACTATGTGTGTTTTCAAGTGTAAGTGGGTTGATACCAATATCGGTGTGTGAACCGATGATTTGAGATTTACTTTGGTAGATCTTAAAAAGCTAGATTATCAAAATGAGTCTTTCATCATGGCAGAACAAGCTAGATTATCGATGTGCAAACAGGTATTTTATGTTCAAGATCGATGTTGAAAGCCCAAAAAACTTATGTTAAAAGCCTATTTTCTAGTAGTGCATTCATCTATTTTACGTAGGTCTACAAAAAAAAGATTGAAACTAAATAAAAACAACAAATATCATTTATGTTTTAATCCCATTCCTAGCATATTGACTCAGGAGTGAATGGGCAACACAAACATTTACTTATCTTTGTTGTGAACATATAAAAAATACTTATAAGTATTATTGAAAACTTCCATTGATTAAATTGTTAAAATTATAGCAAGATTTTTTTATGCGTAAGAATCGAAGACATTATCAAAGGATTTATAACACTCACGCAACCTACTCAACCAACTGAATTGGACCTCTTTGATAATTATACCAAGATTACATATTTTGAGAAAAAGTTAATTTAGAAATTTAGATTTTCATTAGCTATTTTTTAGAATAAAAGATTTCCATTAGGTTAAAGAAATATAATATTGCAATTGTAATTAAAAAGTACTTATTAAAGTGTGAAAATAACTTAAATTCTTAATTAAAAAGCTTTAGGTGGGTGAACCATTTTATAGTGAACCTTCATCGCTAAATTAAGAGAAAATCGTTTAATTTTTTGTCTAGACCACATATATCCTCCACTTCACTAGAAGATAATCATGTTCAAGTCAAATGAACTACTATAAATGATATAGCTCTCCCTTTGAATATTTAATGTTACTGTAAATTTCTCCATTTGATTTCATTAGAAAATGTGTTTGCATGAATTTTAAATATAATTTATATATCAACATATTTACATAAATAGATATCACTGTATAAAAAATTGAATTTACTTACATGAATAAATTTTTGCAATGATTTATACAAATAAGAAGATAATAAATAAAAAATGAATAATGGTTTGTCTTAAAAAAAGTTATTTTGTTCATATACATAAAAATACAGTTATATTAAAATTATTATTATAATAATGAATTGTGTTCCGGATATTTGGAATGGGTTGAATTATAATAGGCCCAATGGGACTTAGTTAAGGGATGTCGTTGAGCCAGTTACGATAATGGGGAGATGGTGGTAACCGTTCGAGGCCACGATTACCAGTATTCCGAGATTCTCGAAATATTCAGTAGGTACAGTTTATTTCTGGATTCTCAGATTGGTGTCCTATAAATACAAGCATCCTCTATGGAGAAAGGTACACATACACACATTCTAATTCTCTCTTTTCCATACACACAGTGCACACACCCCATGTCCAATTGTGGTTTCGTGTTCATTGTGATCATCTTCTCTGAAGTGTTTGCATCCATAAACATTCTCAGAGAGAGAGTTAATCCCATATTAACTATCAACAATCCTTGTTGGACACTTCTGTTCATCACGAGCAGAACATTGGCGCCGTCTGTGGGGACGTTAAATTTCGATTCCCACCATGGTAAACACAAGAAGTCACCAGAACGAAGAACCACCCGCGGCAGGACCACCACATATGGTTCGGGTGGAAGATGCAGTTTCGGACACCGCCTCATCACCAGCACTGCTAGGAGTAGGCACGCCGGGTAACCCGTTGCCTGCACCTGTCGAGATGGAGCAGGAACCGATTTAGTGCTTTATTAACAAGGCACTAGAATCCATTTTATCTTGGATTGAGTGGCTCAAACGGCGACATGCCCTTCAACGTCAGGAAGACATGAATAGCCTGATCACACAACTAGAGGAGCGCTGCACGAGAAGGAAGCACGATGAAAAGCACCGTCTACAACACATGGAACAACTCATTGGGCGTATGGAGAATCCGGCTTAGGGACAATCGTCTTTCCCCGGAGCAGTTGGGGCAAGATACCCGAACACCCACCAGCAAGGAGAGCACCAGGCAAACATTGGCACACCGGAGCAGCATATTCGCGTGGAACTCGGCGCACCCTCTCATCGGCCCATGAGAGCAGGAGACCAGGAGCATCATGACGCCCCGATTAAGATTCCATATCAGATTAACAAAACAGGGGTGAGCCCAACAAAACCATTGCAGAATCAGGATTATCGATACGGGACGGGGTCCGAGGTGTACAGAAGAAAATATATCGACGCGGCCAACACAATAATAGCCCGTTTGTGGACGAGATCGTGAACGCCCTGTTTATAGAAGATTTTGACAGAACGTTCCTGTCCAAATACGACAGAAGTTAGGACCCGCAAGTGCATATTGACGAGTTCGACATGTAGATGTGTGTCCGAGGGATCGATGAACCAATTATTTCTCGGATCTTAGTCACCACTTTAACCGAAGTGGCACAAACCTAGTTTCATACGCTTCCACCCCGGTCCATCCGTAATTTCGAGGACTTCGACCAAAAATTCCTGCTTAACTTTGCGACGAGTAAGAAACAGCCCAAGTCCGAGTTCGCTTTGGGAAAAATCCGTCAGCAATCGGGGGAGACGCTGCAAAGTTATCTAGATTGATTCAAGGAAGCTGCTTTCAAAAGAATGAATCTGGATTGCTTTCAAAAGAATGAATCTGGACGAGGAAGACTTAAAACCGTGTAGGACAATGTTGACGGGATTCAATGGAGAAAATACCGCCATCAAAGGCTCAATCGTGTTACAGTTGACACTAGGAACAAAGGACGCCTTCAGGTAAGAAAGGGTGAAATTTGTGGTTGCTGAATTTCCCTTACCGTACAACGTTATCCTCGGTAGACCGACGATCCACAAATGAGATATATTAATGTCCACTAAACATCAAAAGTTAAAGATGATAGGCGGAAACGACAAAGTGGTGACTGTTTGTGGAGATCAAAAAGAATCTCGTCAGTGTTATTTCAACATGGTGAGGGGACTAGAGGTCGGTCCGTCTGACAATCATGGAAACCAAGCAAAATCAGCCGGCGAGAAACAAGAAGGCAAACCCATCAACATGGTGGAGCTCGATGTCAGAGACGAGGTCGAAGAGTGGAGGCCGGAACCAGTGGATGAGCTCGGAGAAGTACAAATCGGGCTTTAGGCTTCTCAGATCATAAAGATAGGGATTACTGACCCGGTCACTAGAACGAAATTGTTGGAATGCCTTCGACGAAACCGAGATGTCTTCGCATGGACAGCCTCGGAAATCCCCGGAATAAGCCTGAGTTTTTGTTCTCACAAATTATCAATGTACCCCGGATCGAAACCAGTGGAACAGAAAAAGTGGAACCTCAGCCAGAAACGAAAACAAGCCCTAGACAAGCATATCAGAGAACTATTGGAGGCCGGCTTCATACAGGAGATTCAGTATACCACGTGGTTGTCCAATGTCGTCATGGTAAAAAAGACTAACGGAAAATGGAGGGTCTGCGTTGATTATACAGATGTCAACAAAGTATGCCCTAAGGACTCCTACCCGATGCCCAGCATTGATCAGCTGGTTGATAGTTCTTCTGGGTTCAAAACCTTGTCATTTATGAACGCTTATTCCAGATATAATCAAATCCCCATGAACCCCGAAGACGGGGATAAAACGGCATTCAGGGGGGGCGAGGCCAATTATTGCTACAATGTGATGCTCTTTGGACTAAAGAATGCTGAAGCCACATATCTAAGACCTGGAAGAAACTTTTCGTAGGTTGAGAGACCATAACATCTGACTGAACCCCCTCAAGTGCGCTTTTGGGGGAACCGTGGGCAAATTCCTTGGGTTTATGTTGACCAGCCGAGGAATAGAAGTCAACCCGGATAAGTGTCAAGCAGTATTAAACATGAAACTCCCAAAAAATAAAAGAGAAGTTCAGCAGTTAACCAGCCGATTGGCCGCGCTAACCCGTTTTATCCCAAAGTCGGCGGACAAGGCTCTTCCTTTCTTCAAGTTGCTGAAAAAGGGTGCTACCATCAGTTGGAGCCCAGAATGTGAGGCCGCCTTCCAGGAGATTAAGAAATGTCTGGCCTCACCACCAGTGCTGTCCAAACCCAAACCCGGCGAAACATTGGTTTTATATTTGTTGGTGGGAGAAGAGGCGGTGAGTGCGGTGCTAGTCAAGGAATCCGGCAAGACCCAGCTTCCGATGTACTTCGTGAGTCGAGCTCTCAAGAATTCCTAGTTAAGATACCAAACATTGGAGAAAGTGGCCTTCGCACTACTGGTGGCCACTAAAGGACTCCGACCATATTTTCAGAGCCAGACCATTCTCATACGTACCGACCAACCAATCCGGCAAGTTCTACATAAGCCGGACTTGGCTGGTCGAATGATGAGTTGGGGAATTCAGCTGTCCGAATTCGACCTGAAATATGAAGCTCGACACGCTATCAAATCCCAGGCCCTGGTAGACTTCCTGGTCGAGCTCACCCCGACCTTAGAATCCAAAGAAGCCTGGACTTTATATGTGGACGGATCGTCCAACGCGAAAGGGAGCGGAGCCGGGATAATCATAGAAAGCCCCCAGGGGATGTCCACCGAACAATCCCTACAACTCAATTTTCCGACCTCCAACAATCAAGCCAAGTACGAACGTTAATAGTCGAGCTAAAATCCGCCAGCGAATAGGGAGCTCGGAAGTTGAACGTATTCACAGACTCCCAACTCGTGGCGTCTCAGATTGAGGGAAAATATCAGGCCAAAGGACCTCTGCTGATCAAATACTTGACCAAGGTCAAAGAAGTGATAGCCGAATTCGACGAAGTGGTTGTTTCCCATATCCCCAAGGAAGAAAACGCGATAGCCGACATCCTATCCAAACTAGCAAGCACAAAAGGCACGGGCAACCACAGGACGGTCATCCAGCAAGAATTATCCCAACCAACGTGCGTCCTGATGATTTCGGCAGGCTCGGACTGGAGACAACCATCATCAAGTACTTGGAGCAGGGAGTGATATCGGACGAAGACATGGAGGCAAAAAGATTAACCCGACACGCGGCAGTGTACACTGTCCAAGAAGGTGAGCTATATCGTAAAGGCCTACACGCCCCCATGTTGCTCTGTCTGGGTCCTAACCAAACAGAGTACGTACTGACCGAAATACATGAGGGCATCAACGGCCAACACATGGTAGCAAGGGCATTGGCAACGAAAGCCCTGCGGGTGGGGTACTACTGGCCGACGATGAATATAGACACCAAGGAAGACATGAAGAAGTGTGAAAGTTGCCAAAAGCACGCCAGGATCGTATGGTCGCCCCCATCCGAACTCACTACCATCACATCCCCCTGGCCTTTTTACAAGTGGGGAATGGATCTTTTAGGGCTGTTCAAGCCAGCAGAAGGATAGCTCAAATGGCTTATCGTAGCCATTGATTATTTCACAAAATGGATAGAAGCCGAGCCACTGGCCACCATCACCTCGGCCCGAGTTCAGAAATTCTATGAAAGAAATATTATATCAAGGTTCGGGATACCGGTCGAAGTCATCACGGATAATGGAACCAGTTTACTGATAAGCGGTTAGGAGAAATGATGACCGGATTCCACATCAAACATCACTTTTCTTCTGTAGAACACCCATAATCAAACGGACAGGCCGAGGCAGCCAACAAGGCAATCTTGGAGGGACTTAGGAAGCGAATGCACGAAGCCGAAAGAAATTGGGTGGAACAGCTATACTACGTTCTGTGGGTGCTCCGAACTACAACACACACATCCACCCAAGAAACCCCTTTCCGAATGACCTATGGATGCGAAGCGATGATACCGGTGGAAATCGGACAACCCTCGTGGAGAAGAACGTCTATACTCAGAGAAGGTGAAAACGCCAACGGCAGGGCATTAATAGACGAGCTCGACTGGATTGAAAAGACTCAAACTAAGGCGCACTCCCGAGACGTGGCCACTAAGCAGCTCATCGCCGAGAAGTTTAACTAGAAGGTCAGACCCCAAAATTTCACAGAAGGCGACTTGGTGTTACGCAGGGCTAACATCGAGAATAGAAATGCACGAGATGGGAAACTAGCTGCCAATTGGGAGGAGCCGTACAAAATATCCCAGAACCTCAGCCAAGGGGCCTACGTGTTAGAGACTCTCGACAAAAAGGCAATAAAAAGGACGTGGAACGCTGACAAGCTAAAGTTGTACTACAGCTAAGCCGCGAAGACCCGAGATCGGACAAATTAATTTTCATTCGTTTTTATTTCTCTTTCCATTCATGTGTTTCCCGTTAATTGAGAGAAATGGGAGCCGAAGTTCCTCGGCAATCCCACATCAATCTTTCATCAGGATCATGAATACAAATAATATCATTGTTAAATTTGAAGTTCTACGAATAAAACTTCCTTCGAAAGGAATATTCTCCATATCCGTAGTACCGAGCTTATATATAATATCGACACGAATAAAAATCCTAAAGGAGTAATCACCGTATATGCGGCCTCGAGTAAATACGAAGTGCCACCAAACCCTGATCAGGTTGGCACGGTCCACAGAGGCCGTGTTGCACAAGTATCGCCCAAGGCAAAAACCGAGTCCCGAAACGCTGTTCGGACAATAACTTACTTGGTCGTTGGAGCCAAATGAATATACTATGTGCATATCAAATAAGTAACAATATCATAAAAAATAATTGTACGAATATAGCGACAACACAAATATAGCAAATGTACAAATATCTAAATAGGGCCAACCGAATTCTAGACCCTCGAAAGTTAACATACAAATCAAACCGTCATACCAGCCCTTTAAATATTAGCAGCCAGAACCGAAGTCTCTTCAGCGCCGGCCTCAGGCAAGACTTCAGCTGCAATAGTAGAATCTTCTTCTCCCTCCTCATAGGGGGTGATTACCTCATCCCGAACATAGGACTGGTAATGCGCCCCATCAACATTCAGAACGACCCCGGCGTTGTGGAAAATAAGGAACACTCACACTTAACCAAGAGGGGGGGTGAATTGGTTAACCTTGGTAATTTAAAAATTTCTTTGATGAAAGCAGAGTTTTTCAAAACAAAATCAGAGTTTAATTACCCTTAGGATCTTTATCACAAAACCAATTGAAAAACTTTATCCAAGATCAATCCAAAGCTTGTTATGCCACAAGAATAGACTTACAAAACGAAGTTCACACCAAGAATGATCAAAAGCACAAAATATAAATCAAGACAAGAGATTTATACTGGTTCACCTCAAAACCTATGAGGCTACATCCAGTTTCTTCTACTCAACACTAGAGTAGAGTTCCACTATTGCAAATATTCTTCTTACAAGCAATTACAAGTTTCTCTCCTTCAACCCTAGAAGAAGTTCAGAGATCTAAAACCA
>PYAF01004759.1:255875-277402 GCA_007407185.1 Glycine tomentella
TGAATGCAAAGTGAATGAAACTCAGGTTGATTAACTGATTACACAGCCATATGCAGTTCTTTCCTTATGCTTTGAATGAATGATGATACTTCACTTTCTTGAATCAAATACCCATAAGAATTTGGTGAAGTCTATGTGTTTAGAACTAAGAGAAACTCACTAATGAAAGCTTAGAACGTGTTTGAATGCCTTAGAATTCATAATGCTTAGTAATTGCAAAAGCTATGAACCTCAGCCTGAGAGGTTCCTTTTATAACAGATTTTTAACTGATAATAATCGATTAAACACGCTCCTGTAATCGATTATTTACCATTTGTAATCGATTAATTCAAGATGTAATCGATTAAAATGTTCCTGATGCTTTCTGGATTTTGGCTATGAACTATTTAATCGATTATCCCGATACATATTCGATTAAGCCAGAGTGACATGTTTCTCTAAAATGTACTGTGTAATCGATTACCAATTGTTGTAATCGATTAAGCCAGAGTGACCCTGTTTTCTAATTTGAACTACGTAATCGATTAAACCATTATGTAATCGATCACTTCAGTAGGTCAGGTTTCTCAAAGCAGGCTTGTAATCGATTACCAAATTTCGTAATCGATTAAGATCGAAGAATCTATTTTTCATATTTAGCCTATGTAATTGATTAATCCGATATGTAATCGATTACATTGTTCTTGATTTGTTTTTCAAAGGCACGAAGAACAAAATAATCGATTCTAATATGTGTGTAATTGATTACTTCAGTAAAACTTGGTTTTTCTAAAGCCTTAACCTTTTAGGTGCCTTACTGAGTCACAACCTTTGATTAATTCATTTAATCTAATAAACCTTGATGAATGAATAATGCATGACATGAAGTGCACACTTGGATTATCAGATCATATACTCCCTTTTACATTTAATCAAATTAATCTTCAATGCTTCCATGGTTCTTTTAGCCTTTGGACATGTTGAAAGCTCAAAACTTCTTGAGGCTTGAACCTTGTTCATGATGCTTGACTTCACTGGAATCAACAGTTGAGACACTGGACCTAATCCAGGGCGTTCTTGAAAGATTCCTCCGCCGCAGTAGCCATCAGATCCCGCAGCTCAGCAACTTCCTTCTTCGATCGCCAACTTAACCCCCAAGTTGGCAACTTCCTCTTCCGAGCTCCCCAACTTAACCCGCAAGTCGGCCGCCTCCTGCTTCGAGCCTAGAAATTTGCTTTCATTCTCCTTAGCCTCGACCTCTGCCACCTCCAATGCCGTTTTGACTTCATTCAGGTTCTGCGTCATGAAGGAAGCCTTAGCCAAAGCCTGCTCAAGACCGCCTCGGGCATCTCGGAGTTGATGCTCGATCTCCTCGGTCTTCTTGAGGGCAGCTTGCAATTCCCCCTTAGACTTTTGAGACTCGGCCTGGGCGGCTGATAGCTCCTCTTCTTTCTTGAGATATCTAGTCTTCAAAGTTACTAGACTATCCACAAGAGAGGCAGTCCGATGCGCGTAAAGTTGCAATTGTTAAAGCTCCAGCATCTGCTCCCCAGAAAAAGGGGTAAGGTCAAAGAAATGCTTCGAGGGGCGGACGAAGGGGAAGAGACCCTCAGTCCCCTTTTCCCATAGATACCCCGGAGTCAGCTCGATCTCGGGGCGGGCTGGTTGAGGGGCTACAACTGACAGGATGTCGGCAGCAGGGGGAGATAATGGAGCAACATCGTCGGCCAAACTCGACGCATCGTCGATCACGACCACGGAGGAAGGAGGCGGCACAGGTTCTGCTGGAACCACGGGTGTAGGGGGTATCTCCTCAACAGTTTGAGACACTTTCCTCCTCTTGACGTGAGAGAGGAAGTGAAGGTTGGGGCTTGCAACAGTCAGCTTGGCCGATTTACTCGTCGGCTTCCGGGACCGAGGTCTGGTCTGATCCTCCATGGAAGTAGCTGCAAAAACGACAACAGTCAATCATTACAATAACGAGAAAATGGAATATACCGTGAAAGGTCTCGGACTAACGCTGGCGTGGAATGCTACAAAGACCTCGGGCCTCTCGGAAAGCATCTATCTGAATCACGGTATGAGTATCCGCGTCTGACAAACCCGTCTCCTCATATTGATAAAAGGCGGGAGGTGACTCATGATGAGCACGGGTCCAATAGAGGGGGAATTTCCATTTCACCCCAGGAGACTCCGGCCCTTAAAGGAAAAAAGGTTGTTTGCCAGGCTCGGCATGGACCTTAAAGTAATTATTCTTAAATTTTTTGAAAGAATTAGTATAAAGGGAAAGCAAACTACGGTTGGGACGACTCCTCAAAGAAGTCCATCCTTTCCGATTTGGAGGTTCCCGGCCGGTTCGGCCGGTGTGGGCAGAAAAATAGTACAAGAGAACAGGAACGGAACAAGGAACCCCTAAGTTCATACAAAGTTCCTCGAAGGACTTTACGAAGAACCAACTGTTAGGATGAAGTTGGGAAGGGGCTAGGCATAAATGTTTGAGAAGTTTCATCTCAAACTCGGACAACGGAAAATGAATACCCAGGCGGGTAACCACATCTGCGCAGAAAAGGAAGAAACTGGGCTCACCCGATCCGGCACATGAACACATGGGCTCATGAGCGCCGGGATGGCAGACTGAGAATCCTTCCTGATTCCCGATCGGGAGTACCGCCACACTCTCCGGACTCATAATTGACGAAGTGTTCAAAACCTCCTAGGTAACCCAAGTGCTCAAATCCTTTCTGATACATGTTCTAAATGGTCACACCGGTGTCCTATCCCAAAAGGTAATTTTAAAGATTTCTAAATTGTTTCAATGGTTGATGTGCTTCCACATTACACTGCATTCACTTCTTTTTTAGGGTTATTTGTTTTGCTTAACATGATTATTCTACATCATGTTGCATCCACTTTTTTTTGTGTTTAGTTTATGTTTGGCCATAAAATATTTGAAGTGTTGAACTATGTGAAATTTAAACTTATTTAAATTATGTTTATGATCTTTGTTATTTATTTGTTTAAACTTTGACAATAATTTTTTTTTTTTTACATTTTGATATCTAGTTATCTATGTTATGAAATTATATTAATTTATAATTTTTTAATATTTTATGACATGTATAAAATTTTTATATTTTTAATTATAGATCGAATCAAGTCAACTAATGACCTATTAATTTCACTATTGATTTAATAATCTAATATTGATAAGTCAATATATTAATTTTTAAAATTGTGCTCGTTGGAAAATGATAAATCTGTGAAAATTACTAATTGTCGTGTTGCCCTTTTTTTATTGGACCCATTTGTGTATGATTATATTATGTGAGTGGCTGTCATAGTTACATCATAGTTATAGCTAGCAATATAGCCCTACCTTATCACTAAATAAGACTTTGAATTTCCGACATATGGATGGCGTTGGAGAGATGAGTAGACAATAAGCTAAAAAGTGATTTTTTAGTTTTCCGCTTTTATTTTTGTTGAACTGGTGACATCAAATTTTTATATCAATGCATTGCAATAACTCGTGATATGAAATAGGTGGTTATTTTATTCTTTAATTTAGGGGTAAAAATGTCAAACAAATGTATATATGAAAAAAAATTATCATTTATTTCTTATCAATGTATTGCAACCACTCATGTAATCAAGAATTTTTATGATAGATTGTAAAACAAAATTTTCAAATCATAACCTCAATATCATCTATGCATAATTGGTCACATATAAATATTTAACTATTTTTCAATTTCATTCATTATTACTATATTTTCTTACTTCTACTTAATTTTACCTCTTTTAATGATATCATCTCTACTCTTCATTTAATTTAATTTCAAACTCTTTTTTATTTCTAATATAAAGTTCCACTAAATACTAAGTTGAGGAAATATTTAATTTTAATTTAAATTGATATAATTAATTGTGGTTAATTAATTTTTAGATAGTGTTAATAATTTTTTTTTATATTTAAGACCGGAAGGAATAATATTTAATTATAAGTCAAAATAAGAGTATTTTAATTAAAAAATAATTGATACGCAAGATAGATGAAACTGTAATTTGTGCATTCTCGTGAAGTTTACATAATGGATTTTCCAACATGATTTTGGTACACAATTTTCCCACGCTAGAAACGTGCAAGAGAAGGCCTCTGTAAACAGAGAGGTGTAGAGGTGAATTGGAAACTCTATAAATAGGTGCTCCTCCATATTGGTTGTCACCACAGCAAAAACAATCATCCAGTTTTAGATCTCCATGCACTAGAACACAACCCAAAGGAAAAATCTTGCCGTTATTTTCCAATGGATCACTCCTCTGTTCATTTGTTGTTGTCCCACCTTCACCTTCAAGCCTTGTGGTCTTCTTTGATTATTATTTTAATTTTTTGCATAACCTTTCTCAAAGGCATTAGATCTCACTTGTTTAAAAAAACCAAGAAACAAAAACTACCCTTACCCCCCGGTCCCAAACCATGGCCTATAATCGGTAACCTTCCTGAAATGCTTGCAAATAGGCCTACGTTCCGTTGGATACAAAAATTAATGAATGAAATGAACACTGAAATTGCATGTATCCGCCTAGGAAATGTCCATGTTATCCCCGTGACTTGCCCCACCATTGCTTGTGAATTCTTGAGAAAACAAGATGCTAATTTTGCTTCTAGACCCACAAGCATGAACACTGCTCTTATTAGTCGCGGATATCTCACCACAACCCTCGTACCCTTTGGGGAACAATGGAAGAAAATGAGGAGAATTGTTGGTAACGATTTGTTGTCCACTACCACCCACCAACGACTTGAATATAAGAGGGTTGAGGAAGCCGACAACCTTGTGTTTCACATCTACAACAATTGCAAAAACAATATTGTCAATGGTAATGATAATGTTGGCCTTGTGAACGTGAGGGATGTCGCACAACACTATTGTTGCAATGTGATCAAGAAATTGATCTTTAGTAGGAGGTACTTTGGGGAGGGTAAGAAGGATGGAGGGCCTGGTTGTGAGGAAGTGGAACATCTTGATGCCATTTTCACCCTGCTTAAATACATTTATGACTTTAGTGTTTCTGACTATGTCCCTTGCTTGAGGGGACTTGACTTAGATGGTCATGAGGGCAAGGTGAAGAAGGCCATAGAAATTGTGGGCAAGTATCATGATCCCATCATTGAGCAGCGAATCAAAGAATGGGATGAAGGGTCCAAAATTCATGGAGAGGATTTCCTTGATATCCTTATTTCACTCAAAGATGCCAACAATAACCCGATGTTGACTACACAGGAAATCAAGGCACAAGTCATAGTACGTAAATATTATGTTATGTACTTCTCTTATTTCTCCTTTACATGCATTTAAGCTTGCACATGCTATTCAATTAAAGAAAGGAATAGTACAAACACTCTAACTTAGTATTAGCTCTGCAGGTCATAGGTAAATATATAAGAAATAATTAATTCCGTAACTCATCAACATCAATAAAAAAGTAATTAGATTATTTAATTTATGATAAATTTTAATTTAATTTTAAGATTATCTATTGCATTAATGATTTTATAGTGATTATTATTCAAAAGATAGTTTTCAAGCAATGAGTGTATTTTATATAGGTCTGAAGTCCTTACTAATTTATTTAGAACTCATTCAATTATGACTATAAGACCCATTAAAGCGGATTAATTACATGCATTTCCATTGATATTTATTGTTAAAAAAAACATACATATCGTCATCTTAAGTTGTTTTACACAAACAAAGAAAAAAAATAATAAATAGATTGAAGATAATAGTAATTTTCACTACTACAAAATATACATTCAACATCGATAAATTGGTTACAAAAAAAATGATGTTAAATTACTTGCGATGACATTATCATAAATAAAGTGATATCATTAACATCGATTTGTTAAAAAATCTATGTTCTTGGCAAAATTGTAACATTAGTTTTTGAAAAACCAATGTTACTATAAGAAAGCCAACATCGGATTTTTCAAAAATCGATGTTATTAGAAATACTCAACATCGATTTTCAGAAAATCGATATTGCTAGTATAATGTTAAAAAACAAATAGTGTATAAATCAATGTTATGGTGTATAAATCAACATCAATTTTTAGGAAAAATCGATGTTGAAAGCACCACAACATCAATTTTTACGAAAACGATATTGATTTATGTACCATAACATTGATTTCTAGAAAATCGATGTTAATTTATGCATTACAACATCGATATTTCGAAAAACCCATGTTGATTTTTGCATATTTTAACAATTTTGGGTTTTTTCTTATTATACGACATCAATTTTCTTAAAAATCCATATTGTAAAGTGTATGTTAACATTGATTTAGAAACAAATGTTAACATTGATACTTTTAACATTAGTAGTTTTAACATCGGTTAAAAATTGATGTTGAAAATCGAAAACAACTGATGTGAAAAACCTATTTTCTAATAGTATTTACAAAATTAACTTTATATCTTCATTAATTAATTTCTAGATTTGTTGTCTACCATTAATATTATGAGAGATATAAGTGGATGGAAAAATATAATTAATGTTATATTAAAAAACTAAAATGATAATTATTTTGAAATTATTTTTTTCTCTTACACAACAATTATTATGATAATGAGAGAGTAATAATTTAGAATGAAACTTGTGTTATAGGAGTTGATGATGGCAGCAGTGGACAACCCATCAAATGCAGTTGAATGGAGTCTTGCAGAGATGATAAACCAACCTGAGTTGCTTCAACGCGCCATAGAAGAATTGGACGAGGTAGTGGGGAAAGAGAGACTGGTCCAAGAATCAGACATTTCAAAGCTCAACTACATAAAAGCATGTGCAAGAGAAGCTTTTCGCCTTCACCCTATTGTGCCTTTCAATGTTCCCCATGTCTCTATCAAAGACACAATAGTTGGAAACTACCTCATCCCAAAGGGTAGTCACATTTTGTTAAGTAGACAAGAAATTGGGCGAAACCAAAAAGTTTGGGGTGACGAAGCTCACAAGTTCAAGCCAGAACGTCACCTAATAATGAATGAGAGTGAGGTTGTTGTTTTGACGGAGCCAAATTTGAAGTTTATTTCGTTCAGCACGGGAAGACGTGGTTGTCCAGCAATCATGCTTAGTACCACGATGACTGTGATGCTATTTGCTAGGTTGCTTCAAGCCTTCACTTGGACTACCCCACCCAATGTGTCACGTATCAACCTTGCTCAGACCAATCATGATATTCTTCTTGGCCACCCACTTGTGGCACTAGCAAAACCCAGATTAAACCCAGAGCTTTTTGCCATGCAAGACAAGGTATTAGGAGATTTACACCCTCATACACTCTATTCAATTAATTAAACTAAATATTTTGGTTATTTTTTGTTTAATTAGCTTCAGAAATGATCGTATTATTAAATCTGAGTTATTTATTTTAGATTATTTTTGAAGAAAAAAATAATCGCTTGGTTTTAGATTTTTTTTTTTTTTTGAAAATAAGCTGTTATTTCTTTAAGATAAGATAAATTAGATACATCAAGTTAGGATTTACAAAGATAATCTTAGGATTTATAATAGTTGTTGGAGAACTGTGTAAGAGTTAGTATTAGTTTTTGTTTTGTTGAACTTGGCTTGAGATTGTAAGGAAGTAAATACTAATTTGAAAATTTTCTTTCTATGAGTAATTAATGTTATGTTCATAATACACAAAATAATACATTTTTTATGTACCATTAAACTTGTACAAAATTGTTTTGGCAATATGCAGAATATAAAAATTGCATACAAGTTAGGCGCGAAAGATGAATGAATTGGATTAGGGTATGAATTCAGACAACCAAATTCATTGGGGTTAACTATTCACACTTACATTCTATAATGTCTACTTAAAGTCTCATCTGTTTTATTTTTGTTCTATTTTCTATTACTTGGATTTAAGTTTTTTTAAATAAAAGTTGAAATTGAATTTAATAGGGCCATAGGTGTCTTTTATAAATAAGAAATGATCTTGCTCAAATTAGATAAAATTATTACGAATAATAAAATTCTTTCTTAAATTAAAGTAATTTAAGTTAACATCTATTATATAATATGAACAAATATTATTGATATTTATGTTAAATAGAATTTATATCTATAATTATGATAACATAATCTCTTCAACTAATAACTTTGACCTTAGTTGAAACAATTAAGATTAATTATTCCTGACAATGTACTTTTGCTAAGGGTGGCCTGAGTTCTCTCTTTCTAGTTGGTTTTCAAATCCAAGGAGTAAAAGATGGGGTGGCCTTGTGTTGTGTCTTGTTTGGTTTTGGTAGCTGAAAAATTAGGGGTCATGGTAGAGTGCTCATTGCTCAAATTAAGTTGTGGTAGTTTTAATTGTGTGTAAGAAGTAATTGGAACTGTTAATGAGGGTCCATAGGTTATTCCAATGAAGATATTATTGTAGAGATATACATCTAACACTTTATTAATCTTAGACATAACCAACATAAAATTGATAAATGATAAAATATAAAGAAAAAATACTCTTCATTAATTACTAGCTTTAATGTTTTTTTAACAATAAATTAATATATATTTATAAGAAAGGAGTCTTACATTGTATAAGTTGTGCAGTGAGATAATTACATCAAAACAAAACATATACTCCAAAACACAACCGAAAAGTTCTTTGTGTATGACCTATCCATATTTCTACTTGTAATACTCACCCAAAAAACAACTAAGATAATCCATCAATTCAGATATGCATACACAGAATTGGATTCATATACTAATCAGAGAAAGATATCCTAGTTTAAACAACTACTACAACGAGAATCTTTTACGACGGTTGTTTGACATACAACGACGGTTCTATAACCATCTTCGTAATGGGCGTCATAGAAAGCGGAGCTATTCAACGATGGTTATTGAACCGTCTTTGTAATTACAATTCTAAGACGCTTCCTATGGACAACTGTCGTAGTATTCATTTTCAAAAAAAAAAAATTAGTCATTCAAAGATGGTTCCCAATGACAACTGTCTTAGAAAGTAACCATTCTAAGTCGGCTTTCACCTCAAAACCGTCTTAGAAAGGTTTTCTGTTTGTTTATTTTTACATGTATACGAAGACGGTTCCTGGTGACAACCGTCTTAGAAAGTAACCAATCTAAGACAATTTTCACCTCAAAAACCGTCTTTGAAAGCTTTTCTGTTTATTTTTTTACACGTATACGAAGACGGTTCCTGGTGACAACCGTCTTAGAAAGTAACCATTCTAAGACATTTTTGCCACAAAACTGCCATAGAAAGCTTTTCTATTTATTTTTTTAAATGTATACGAAGGCGGTTCTTGGTGACAACCGTCTTAGAAAGGAACGATTCTATGACGGTTTTCGCCTCAAAACCGTCTTAGAAAGTTTTTTTTACACGTATACGAAGACGGTTTTTACCATTTTAATGACAATAAAATTATGATCAGTGTGACCAATAAATCGTATAATTAATTAATAATATTTAATAAATAAATGAAACCTAAGTCAAATTACTTTACTACCATAATTATTTTGTAAAACTCAATGATGTGATGTTTCAAACTTAATTCAAGAATACAAGTAAAATGATAGATAACAGCCATATCTGGAAAAGCCTTCAAAGAAAAATTGGAATAACTATTAAGCAAACTCATGTTTTCCATTATGCATGAATACAAAAGCACATTTACCCATTGCATGCACTAAGATATAGAAAGTTTATATGGAAGACTGGTTTAATTAAGTCTCTTCAGCAAAACACATTTAATAATGTCACTGACATTCAAAAATAAAACCCCCCTCATTTACGAGTATCATGGCTTTTATCCTTACTCAGTGCATGTATTGACATGTGCTCCTTCTTCAACATCTTGTATGCCCAAAGCAAAGGCAACAACCCAACTTTTCCCCATCTCTTGTACAACTCTAGCTGCTACATGACTCTTCCCATGTTAGGCCAATAACACACTTTATAGATAATCATGGCATACTTGGAATTTGGTTGAGAATTCTTGCTGCAAATGATAAAATGATAGTATCTAATTATCAAAGAGGATATTTTGCAAAGGGAAAACAACATTATATTTGACATGAATGGCTTCTCACTGTACATGCCTTTAAATCTCTGATAAAGCACTTTGATGGATCAAAATCTACCAGCAACTTATTTTGAAGTTCGTCTGTCCTGCCCTTCAAATCTTTAGGCAACAAAAAGGGTTGGAAACACTTACTGGTATGTCCTTCTGCAACATGTGTTCCTGCCAACAATGCAAATGAGAATATCATTTGATTAATTAACCATAAGTCATTAAAGGGAAGTAAATAAAGTAAAACATTAAAATATCAAACTATCAATAATTACTGTTCATTACCATTAGTTTATTTAATTTCTTAGTCAAATGAAGTTTGGACCAATGTCATCCTGCATATGTATGTGTCATAGTCATAGGTCTAGAACATTTTTTATGATGGCATCGCACTTGAGCACACACAAAAATATGTTATGAGTATGAAATAATGTAATTGGTTTGCTACAAATATAACTACCAACTAATTATATACCTGTTACAGGCAGTATGATAAATGTATCAACACAAAATTTAGAAAGATGAATCTCATATCAGATGATGTACAGATGTATGATTGAAATGTGATATTGAAATATGTATATTGTATTAAAAGAGCAATACTGAAATATACCTTTTAAGGATTTGACATGGATCGACAACAAGCTCAAGCTTTCCATCAAGCCATATAGAATAGTGGGCATTTGGAACCATTCTATGCAACAGAAGCTTTGGAAGCGGCGGAAAAGATAGCTTAAGTTACAAGTATTCCCAGCCTGCCAATCTTCTTGTCGGTTCCCAGCCTGCCATAACTCCTCAAATATTTCTCTATTTCTTCATGTACAAACATAAGGAAGCATACTGTCTCTTTTGAATAATCACTTATATTTGTTGGCTCGTTTATCTCGTCAAAATTGCCTGTTACAGGAATTCATCAACAACAACCCAAATTAAACATCAAAATAAAAGCAAGAACCACATAATACAAACCAAATATAGCTGATGCAACAACTACGTCATGCCACTAGTCTATTTCAAGGAGGTCATCTTCATCCATGTCATATGTGTTGCGACCAGGTTTAGTTAATATTAATGATCTGAATGATGTACACATGCATCATTGTAAATGTAGAATGGACAGATGTGAGTAAAAGGATAGGAGAAATACCCTTTAATGCAATGAAACAAACAAATTATAACCACAAACAACCTTCTTCAGTACTCATACATATACATAAGGGAAACATACAACAAAACATGAAACATACCCACAATGCACACTCATTGACTCTCGTATATCAAAAGATTCATTTCTCTGCCTCAAAGTAGGGT
This sequence comes from Glycine tomentella, assembly GCA_007407185.1. Classification (NCBI taxonomy): domain Eukaryota; kingdom Viridiplantae; phylum Streptophyta; class Magnoliopsida; order Fabales; family Fabaceae; genus Glycine; species Glycine tomentella. The sequence goes on from PYAF01004759.1 coordinate 267,276, forward strand.
ATCCACCAAAGTCCGAACCACCAAATTGAAACAAAATTTAATTCACAAAAACGTCTAATACCAACTGATATTACGTTGTCGAGACGCACCAAAACAATTTAACTACGTTAATTTTGTAGCACAGGATTAACCTAGGTCGACTCAGAGACACAATCAATATGGTTCTAGCTTCAATTCACTGATAACAGTAAGGGGGGATTTTATCGAACAATTTGTGTGCGTAAGTAAAACTTGCAAAAACGTAAACTAAAATTAAAAAGCAACACAAAAACTAACATAATTTAAAAGAAGTAATGTAAAACAGAATTAAAGCATCAATCCAATTCACCTCACCAAGCAATTCGAATCACCATTGTTCTCAGAAATTTATCCTATTATGAAAGTTCATTCAATCTCATTTGAAGCAACTCAATCGACTTAACCCCTAAATTGATTAAAACCACAACCCTAACTGAAATATCATCCAATTAATCTGTGATTGATATTCGAAATTAGGAAATGAATCCATAACCTAATCCGTTTTCAATCCTAAATGCATTCATAATCATGAAAATAGAATAGCAATTGAAGGAGAAGATGAACATTCAAATAGAATTCGAAATACCAAACCAGAACTCAAATTCTCCTTGTGCTTGGGTTGGATCCTTAGATTGATTGAGGATTTAGCCTTCCATGATCATCATCAGTGAAAGCCCCATGGAATTATTGCACGAAAATGGAAGAAAAAAAATGAAAATGAAGAACAATGAAGAACAAGCAAGAACAATTGAGAGAAAATGAGAGCAAGGATTTTGATCCTAAAAACTTAAAAGAAGGAAATGTAAAATTGTTTTTATTAAATGAAATTGTGTAGTGAAATCTGTCCAAGGTCACTAATATGTAGTGACTAAGTCTGAAGAAAAGAATGGGCCATCAACAAAATCCATCAATTCTAATTATTTATTATTTACAACCATAAAATTCAAATTCGCAGCCCAAAATTACAAGTGCAGAGGTACTAACTTCGAAGCTTAAAATGACCCTCCAAATGACTGAATTGGCCTCGACCTATCTCTAGCAAACTTATAGATCTTTTAGTTATCTTTCTAGGGACTCCTAGAGCGCTCCATTTGGAGTTCCGTAGCACTCTATAGACCCTGCACAAGTCAGATACGTTAAGTGAGCAAAAATCCGAAAATACGCTACAATTAGCAATTAAGCCCACTTACTTGCCTAAGACAAAAACTGAATTAGAATAGGAAAATAAAGGTCCAAGAGAGATGAAATAAGCTAAGAAGGATAGAAAAATATTTAACTAAAAGTACTCCATCACCAACATTATCAAGTTTTTATCTAATCGTGTAGTCAGACGCACAATTTACATTAATTTCTTTCTCATCACTTAGACTCAAGTCATGATTTATGTCAACAACCAGCAGAGAGAAAGTCCAATCATAATGCGAGAGTAACCTCAAGAACCTGTCAATGAAATCAATAAGCATAACCAAACAAATATATATAAGCCATGAAAGAATTAATAACAAGCTTGCCTGGATTTCCAGTGAGGTTTCTCTTCCTCTTCAAGATAGGATGCTGATCATGATTGTTAGATGCAGCAGTTGAATTTTTTGTTTTTCAAATTTATAACTTAGACAAGTCATTGGCATAGATTACTGATATCTATCTCCTAACCCAAGAGATCCATAGAACATGCTTATCTTAAGAGTGACATATATCAATATTCAAAATCTTGACATATATATCAAGTGCATTATATTCCTTATATTTAATGAAACAACTTCCTTGGGCAATCAAACAACTTCCTTATATTTCAAGTGCATCATATCCTCCAAAGGCAGTGAGAAACGTAACAAAATTATTTACAATGTCTAATCCCAAACCAATGACAAATTAACCACCATGGTTTGGGTCCATTACTAGTCATGTTAACCTGTCTACAAGGATTTGTTTTTATATTCCAACAAAAATGCTGCCCATTTTTTCTTAATACTTGTTATGTCCTCCATGTCTAATGATGTGCCATCACTGAAGAAATGCAACAATAAAAATTTACACAAACATTGAATCAACTACATTATTCCAATACATACATTGAAAAAATAAACTAATACCTACTCGTGTTCAACTTAATGTACCCTGTTCCAGTCATTGTGCAAACCCCCGCTTATTATGTTCCACATCCAATGCATCACGTAATACCCATATTCAAAGCCTCCTTTTTGCACATAGCTCTAATTTGAGGAATACATATACATAAATGTCACCTTTTCAAATATCAAGCAATCATAACAATATAGATGAAGGGTCCAAAAAATTAGTAACCTTCATCTCAATCCAGGTTGGTGACGTTGCATTACATTTACCACCAACACCGGTACTTAATGTCTTGAGTGCACTAGTTCATTAAAAAACAACACACATGTGGGCTAATACATTACCTTATTCTGAGTTATCTAAGTTCGTAATAGACACAAAAAACTTATCCTTTCATCTACTGACATGTTGATTACGGCTTTTATGTGAATGTCAGGTTTCTTACACAATAAACAAAACCATATAACTATGGCACTTGCAGGACATAGAACAAACAGTTGCCAATGGGCCCTGCACTTCAATTAAATCAGTTAAAAATGGATGACAATTATTAGATGTCGTTATACCAAATGTATCTTACTTACTGATGTAAATAAACTCCTAGATATAGTTGTCTTTGTGATTCCCTGACCCATGTTTGAATGTATTGTTGAGATTCAGCATGCCTATACTTTGCATTGTGGATCATTTGAGGCTCAAAGAAACCATACATCGCATCATGGCCCAACTTTGAACTCCACTGATCAAGAAACCTATCAAATAAAAGTTACATGAAATAACAAAAATCACTCGACATTTGTTGTAACGAAATATAAATAAAGACTTTATGAATTGAGACATACAACATGATGTGTACTTACATAATCCACAACTGTATTATCGAAATGTTCAAATACTTATCACCTGATATAATTTCATTGACATCTATGTAATGAAGAATGACGTTTCTACATTTGCAATCCCAAACTTTAACCCATCCCATGACAATTGTACAGGCCTGTGGTAAAGTTCATACAAGTTCTTGATCAACTCATCCAACGGATCAACATTTTCAAAATTAGTTGCCCTGACAACTGCTTCTCTTATGTTTGTTTCATTAATGTGTGAATCCTATGTGTTTGTAAAAAATAAAAAAAAAATCCTTGTTAACAAAATACGTTGTAACAAGTAATAACTTGTATGAAAGGTAATACCAATTTATACCTCATGTGATAATGGTTTTACCAAATGTGTGGGCCATGCGACGAATGTCTGAAGGGTATCTTTAACAAAGTGGATCTCTAATGTTGGAAATGGCACTTCTGCCTCACTATGATAAACTTTTTGTACACATACCCTTAGGACATCATCTGCGTATTCCACATTGTGAATTGTGGAGGTCTTGTCTAAAACTTTTCCAAACGCAACAAGCTTAGGTGGCCCACGACATTCAACGTACAATCCCATTAATTGCACCACATGATTACCATTTTCATCTCCTGATGGATTGTCTGTTGCTTTAGCACAACTACCCTTTGTGCTAACATGTGCAGCTAATTGATAAAGTTGTGTGTTAACCAACGATGATTGTTGTGTTGCCATCTGGCTTAACTCCATTTTATGACTTCCTTCACTTGGTTTTTCACTTTGTCATCAAATTCTTCCTTCATTTTCTCGATAATGAGTTTCTTTTCCTCCTCCGCTTCCCTCCTCCATTCTTCCTTTAGGTTTCTGATGATATGAGACAACTTTCGGGGTTGATGGATGCAGAAGAACTATTGGACATACGTGACCCGTGTCCAAAGTATTAACTTATAGTTACACCACTACCTGCAACACGAACCCGACCTGGATGCTCTTGTCTGCCAATGGCAACATTTAGGATGTCTTGTTGTCCCTTAGAGACAAAGCTCCCTTGTGTCATTTGTTCTTGTAATTTGTCCTGCAGCCATAGTAGTTCAAGAAAAGAATTTCAGTGTTGTACTATGAATATGAATGACTAAAAGTAACATTGTAGTGCGCTCACTACTTTAGCAGATATTTCTTCTGCGATGTTAGATGTCATGTGGCCATATTTCTTTGTGCGTGCCAATTTCCACTTCACATGTCTAGGAATTGGAGAAGGAGGGTCATCAACATTTGACGAATTCTCAATATTCATTGCATTTTCTCGTCTTTTCTTCATTTTTCCTTCCATCAACTTTTTTTTCAAGCAAATTGTAACCCCCACGAGACAGTATGTGGGGGCTCTCATTCTTTTTTTGGATTTCCTTGGCTTTCTTCCTTATTCCTTGTGTGTAAATATTGAAAATTACTTTTAAAGTAATACACTATAATGAAAGTTACATGCTGACATCTAACCTGCTAATTTGGGGTTTGTCGACTAGCAACAAATTTGCCCCAAGTCTGTGGATCTAGGCCATATGTAGAAGAAGCATCATTTTTTTGTTGTCCATCTGTGTTAGCATATACGTATTTAGTGGTTAGGGAAGACTTGAATTGTCTCCACCAAGTGCTAACCGAAGACATTATCTTCTTTTTGGCTTTCGCAGCTTCTGGGATATCAAATTTTGCCTGCATTAAAATAAAAAAAATTTATAGTTATAACATGACACATTAGACCACACTTCAATTACCATTTCATCCACACATTTTTTTATGATTATTACCAAAATTTCATCCCATATTAGTTCCTTCAAAGATTCAGACACGTCTTTCCACGTTGAGTGCACAATAGGGATTTTTTCTCTTGCCACAACACCCAAATAACTATGGAATTTTTCCTTGTGACTGCCTGATGCCCTTCTAGTACCATGATTGACAGTTACTGTTGGCTTTGGCTGATCGAAATTTCTACGTGTTAAGGATCGTAGCTTGGTGGATTGTCTACTTTTCTTGGTAGACATCGATTCTGAATGCTCTGCTTGTGATTGTGGAGGGGACGAAGGTGGTGTACCCATGGCTCTACAAAGAAAAAAAATAACTAAAGCACATTAGTCACATGTTTATGATAAAAAAATTCAAGTGTGTATACCAAAATCATTTAAAATAATTGAATTACCAAAATCATTTTTCTCAACATGCATTACATCAATACAACGTCTTACTTCGAGATCCGAACAGTAAGGAAGATAAAAAAATATTGACCTTTTCTTCCAAACGTTTTTGTCATTAGGGTCCTTCTTTTGGGTCTTGCAAAGGTAGTGACAGTGTCCTGAACACGATTGTAAACTTGACGCCCAGTTAATGGAATAGGCGTAGACTGTTTCTCCTGAGCACCATAAAAGGCTTTTTTCAATCTCTGATATGGGTGATATAGTGTGTGAAATCTTCTATGCCTCATGTATACTGTCTTCTTTCCATGTTTTAGTTGGAAAAAGGATGTGTTTTTTTCACACACAGGACATGCATAATGGCCTTTCACACTGTATCCACTCAAATTGCCATATGCTAGAAAGTCATTAATGGTACAAAATACCATTGCATGCAAGGTAAAGTTCTCTTGCAGATGTACGTCAAAGACTTCAACCCTGTCAATCAATAATTTTGTCAAGTCTTCTATGAGTGGTGCCAGGTAGACATCAATATCATTTCCTGGCTGTCTTGGACCAACTATCATCATAGATAACATGATGTATTTCCGCTTTATGCATAACCAAGGAGGGAGATTATAAATCATCAACAACACAGGCCAGGAGCTGTGGTTAGTGAAAAGGTTATCGAAAGGATTCATTCCATTGGATGCAAGACCTAGCCGTAGGATACAAATGATCTATTGTTACCCATTGAGGAGAATCGGCCGGATGTCTAAGAAATCCATCAGTTTTCCTGCCATTTGCATGCCAAGTCAGGTTTCTTGCGTCATCTGGGTTAGCAAACAACTGCTTAATCCTTCGAATAATTGGAAGATATCAACACACCTTTGCTGGATGACCCATGTTTTTGCAACACTCATCTTTAGCTTTGTTGTCATCGACTTTGTATCGTTATACGCCACATGTGGGGCATTTATGAATTTCAGCATAGTCATTTCTATACAAAACACAATCATTAGGGCATGCATGTATTTTTTGGTACTGCATGCCCATGGGACAAAAAATTTTCTTTGCTTCATAATGATTTTTTGGCAACGTGTTATCTTCAGGGAGCAACTTCTTCAACAAAACAAGCAATTCAATGAAGCTTTTGTCACTCCACGTAAATCTTTCCTTCAAATTAACCAACGCTAACATCGCTGACAATCTTGTGAAGGTTGTGCATGCCGAATATAAAGGGATCTTTGAATCACTTTGTAGTTTCTCATACATAGGTGTGTGGGCTTGCTAAAAACCGGCTTCTCCAAGATCACGTAGCATGTCTTCTATACGATCATCTGTGTCTACATCAACCGGCACAGGGGTTTGGATAGTTGGCATTTCTGGGAATTCACCATGCCATATCCATTTTGTGTAAGTTTGAATGATCTCATGACAAATTAGATGTGATATAATGTCGTCGACTGATTGTCGTCTTCCATTCCCACATTTTACACAAGGACAAAAATAATTTCCACGTAGCGAAGGTGCATTAAGTGTGGTAAAATTTAGGAATTGTTCAACCCCATTTTTGTACTGATCACTAATGCGGGGCGCTATTATCCAACTATGATCCATGACCTTTTTTGAACTGGGATTATGATATTGGCAATTACCATATGAATAAAAAAGTCAACTTGATGTTTAAAAGGTGTGGCCCTATCCCATTCAGGAAGTTATATTTTATACATCAATCCTGGCTGTCAAAGTTTAGTATGGTTTGTTAAATTTAATGAAATTTCGGCAGCATTTCGCATTGGTCTCCAAGTACACGAAATGAAAGCAATGACTTTAGGTCACCCAGTGTAAGACCTTGAATTTTAAACCCCGTGATTAAGAAATGTAATCATGCCTTAGTTTTTCCCAAAAGGGAACATTTAGCAGAAAACCCTGTGAGGGTTGTGGCGCTGATGGCGCCAGGGCTGGCGCTGAGGGCGCCAAAGCACTGGAATCCCACGCCCAGGGCGCCAAATTCACGCTGGGAGCGCGAGAGTCTCTGGAAGTTCAAGCTTGGGGCGCCAGATGTGGCGCCAGGGCCGCCAAGTTTCCAGCTGGCACTGATGGCGCCAGATGTGGCGCTGTGGGCGTCAGAGGTTCTGGAAGTTGGCGCTGGTGGCACGAAGGTGGCGCTGGGAGCGCCAGAGGTCGGGCAGGTCCATTATAAAAAGGGAAAAACGCGAAAAAGGAGAGAGAAAAGGCTTCTTCTTCCCTCTCCAGCCCTAACCTCCTGTTGCAAACAAATTCGGCAAGTGCACCGATCGTTCTCAAGTAATAAAGTTAGGTAAGTAAGGTATCGTTCTCCACAGGGATTGGGGTAATTTCACAACAATAATAACCAATATGATTGAAATTGAAAACAGAAAATATGCAGAAAAGTGTTGTTGAATTATTTGGTTGATTGAGTAATTAAAAGACAAGAATTAAAGAAATGTGCAGTAAATTGATTTAGGAAAGTTACCAATGGACGATTAATTGTGGTCAGGCACAATCCCCTTTGATCACTACTCCTTCACTTGACTGGTTATTTAACATTAACGTTCACAAATGATGAATCTCTCCTATAGTTGTAAATCCTAGATAACTAGGGATTTCACTCTTTAATTCGATCGAGAACCCTAAGCCCTTAGCGATTCTGTCAAACTAAGCATGAAGAGAACACATCATAAGAGGTTCTTGTTGTTAATTGTTCAGAAAATAAGCCTTTCCTAGGTTAGCTAATCCCTAATTCCTTAGTGAATTAACCCTTTAACCTGAATCGAAAACCTAATTCCTTAGTGAATTCTATCAGATTAAGCATTCAAAAGATCCTACTATAAGTTCTGCAGCCACGCATCCCTATTCCTAGGTGATAAACAACTGTTACTCCAATCAGTTTAGAATTTAGAACCCCAACGTTCCCATTGCGAATCCTAACCCTATGTACTTAATTGAATTGATCAAGTTCAAGTAAGAGTAGAAAGAAGTGCAGAATGGAGTAAAACAATTAAAACATATTATTCAATACCAGTCAAATTACAGAGAAGCTTTCATAGGTTCATGACCTTCCCACAATACAAGAATTAGCCAGCCATAGGTCTCAAATATATCAAAGCTGTAATGGAATTCATGGTTGTGCAGAAACTCTGGCCTTGATGCTTGATTTCTAGGGTTGGTTGAATGGAAGATGAAGGAAGGTGAAAGAGAATGACCTAAGCCAGTGTGTGTATCCTCTGTACTTTCTGAGACTCCCTATTTATAGACAAGGCTAATTAAGGTAATAGGGCGTTTTTTTCTGTGCAAAATTCGAAACAAATCCTTTTATTTTTTGCAACAGAATAATCTGGCGCGACCTGCGCATGATCCCGTGCGGTTAGCGCGACTTGTTCGAGAGTACGACGCTGATCGCGTGACATTCCATGCTAACCGCGTGGAATGTTCGAGTTGAATTGGCTAGATCTGATCTTCTGTGGCGCTGATGGCGCCGTGCTTGCGGCTACTTCACGTTATTCGCGTGGGTACTCACACTGATCGCGTGAGTTCTTCAAGAATAACTCTTCATCCCTGCACTTGGCGCGACATGCGTGGCCTATGGTGCGATCCGCGCGAGGTTCAAATCTTGCTTTTCTTCTTTTTCTGCTCTTTAAACTTCTCTTTATACCTGACAACACTCAATTGGTATTGAATAGGTTTAAAAATAATAAAGTAACAAATTTAATTAATTCTAAACTAATTTCCTAAGTATTTAACTAAAATATAACCTAAAACTAAGATGTGTTTGCAACACATCACCTCCATTAGAGACTGGTCCAAGCTTCCTAGGGCCCTATTTCTTGCTTTAAATACCTTCCTTTAGCCTTTGATTATGAGAAAAACACTTTGGAAGCTTGAATCATTCAACTGTTCTCTTGAAAAACCCCTTTTGAGTGAGTTTTGGAATCTCCAGAGAAAAGCTCAGAGAACTTGAGAGTGGCTGAGACCCACTGTGCGGAAAGGACACCAGAGCTCGAGGAGGTTGTCCTTGGGTCTTCTTTGTCACCTTTGAGGTAAGAAACTCAAGTTTCTCCGTTTGATTTTGATTTTGAGGGTTCTCATGAATAGTGACCCATATGAGCTGGGGCTAGAATTAGCCCAGGGTCCTGTAGAGAATTGTGTTTAGGGGGTTGTTTTGATGAAGTTACAGCCTTCAGAAATCATTATTGATGAAGTTTGATTTTGGCTCTGAGCTATACATGCATAGAGAAAGGGCTGGATGTGTGGCTATTTTGAACCTTAGAGCAGCTGATAAAGTTGCTCATGGGATAGTGTAGAGGCTGTTTATGAGCTGAATTGGTTGCATTATAAGCTTGGATTTGATAAGGCTAAAGTAAGAATATGCTTTGTGTTAGCCTGAACAGAGTCTTAGGAGAGACTCTGGAGCCTTGGTTAGGCTGAGAGGGATCCTATTGAGGGTCTGAGAATCACTTGTGAAGTGATTAGTTAGGTGTTACATGGAAAGGATTATAGTTTCCTTTCATTTTAACGGCTTAGTACCGTTACTGATATGTTATGTGTTGCTCCTATGTAGGACGTGAGCTTGATATTTCTGGTGGTGGTGACCACGAGACCGGGGGAGCCGGTGTTTTGCTTAGAGCAGGTAAGCTCTTGGTCTTTGCATGTGTGTCCTTTACTGTAATATCTGGAATTTTAACCATGTGTTTAAGCCTAGATTAAGCCGGATTAAGCATAAGATTAAGAATTATAAATATGCTTTGGAATCCTTTGAAGAAAGCTTAAGAAAATGGTTGAGAAAAGAAGGAGAAAATAGTTTCGAACATCTCACGCTAACAGCGTGAGATGCCACGCTAACAGCGTGGACTGGCCGAGTCCACGGCGCTATCAGCGTGAGATGCCGCGCTAATAGCGTGGATCATTCGAATGGATGGCGCTAGTAGCGTGGGATATGTAAATCTGGCCAATTGATTCGATCCTTTCACGCTAATAGCGTGAAAGTTGACGCCAACA
>PYAF01004759.1:282141-298952 GCA_007407185.1 Glycine tomentella
CCTATATACCGGGCCGACCTCTATCATGAGGCTACATCTGCAAGTATAGGAACATCTCCAGCGGAGGCTACCTCTATACTGCAGGAACATCTCATATCCTGTCTCAATACAATTCGCCTGAGGAGGCTACATCTGTGAATATAGGAACATCTCACTCAGGAGGCTACCTCTATATCACAGGAAACATCTCATGTCAGGCCTATCTCCATCACATGTCATCTATCCTATTACCATATGATTCTACAATCAATCGTGCATATCTCAAGCTAAACAAATCATAACTATGCACCATAATCACCCATCTCTGGGTCCAGATCAAATGGCAAGCATCACATATCAATTCACAGCCATTACCCTCTCATAGGGCACAAGCATCACTCATCAGTCAATCAGATCAATAAACAATCACCAAACATAGGCATAACAACACAACAGAACCATCACTCCCTTAGGAGTATGGTGGAACACAACAAAGGTTATACAAGCAAGAACCAAGAGCTTACCTGCTCTAGACAAGTCACCGGCTCTCCCGGTCCCGTGGTCAACACCACCTGAGCTATCAGGCTCACGTCCTACATAAGAACAAAGATATACCACATCAAATACGGTTCTAAACCATTCAAACGAAAGGGAACTCTCATCCTTTCCATAAACACAACCCAATCACTTTATAAGTGATCATCTGACCCTCAGCAAGATCCCTCTCAGCCTATACAAGGCCACAGAGCCTCCACCAAGACTCTGATCAAGCTATGGTCAAGCATATTCCTGCTTAAAACCAACCTCTCATAATCATCATTTTCAACTCACAAACATCATCTATATCATCTCATGAGCAACTTTGTCAACTGCTCTAAGGTCCAGACTAGTCAAATAGTCAACCTTTTATCTCTGCTTATACTGTCTCAGAGCCAAAATCAAACTTTATCAGTAATGATGATTCAAGGCTCTAACTTCCTCAGAACAGTCCTCTGAGCATAAGACTCTACAGAGTCAGAGCCTAATAACGGCTCTAACACCTCCAAAACACCCCTCAAGATATCCAAAATCTAACCAAAGACCCAAACATAGAACCAATGGCTAGAGCTCGAGTTTCATACCTCTGTGATGTTCAGAAACACCAGGGAATCGCTTTCCCGAGGTTAGATCGCTCAATCAAAGCTTCTTTCGCCTGTAACCTCTGAGCTCTCAAGGGTTCTCTCAGAGATATCAATCTCACCTTTTATAGCCTCTTCTCGAGAATCAATCAGGGTTTCTCACTTATCTCGGGGTTCTAATCACTTTCTCAGTTGGGCCACAGGTGTTTAGATGAAAGATGGAGAAGATACGAAGCTCCAAAGTCCATCAGTGGCTTCCCTCTCTCTCTTTCTCTCCTTTTTCCTTTTGATTTTCGTCCAAATGAAGCCTTTATAAAACTGAGCCGACAGTCCCGCGCTGATCGCGCCAGGTGCCGCGCTGATCGCGCCATGGTCCTAATGACTCACGCCATTGGCGCTGATCCCACGCTGATCGCGTGAACTGGCCGCAAGAATTGGCCTGTTTCAGACCTTCCACGCGGATCGCGCTATACCCCGCATTGGCCGCGCCACAGGTTCGAATAAGCCACGCTAGTAGCGCCATGACCCACGTTAATAGCGTCAGAAGGCCGCAAGGATTGCCCTTGTTTAAGCCTACCGCGCGGTTAGCGCCGGATTCCACGCGGTTAGCGCTAGTTGTTCGAATCTGTTTTCTCCTTCTTTTCTCAAGCTTTTCTCTTAGGGATTCGAAAGCATGTCTATAGTTCTTAATCTAGGCTTAAACTAGGCTTAATCACATGCTTAAAATTCAAGGCATTACAGTATCTTTATCCGTATTTAGCATTTTTCATGGAATCCTGACATTCACCACAGTCCACATCTAATATCACGTATATAAATATTGTTATCCTATTAACCATGGATATATAGAACCCTGACATGCTAATATATCTATCCATCATACCCAATTGCAGGAAACTTGTTATCCACATGAAGAAACTTGACCAGCATCTTGGTCTGTCTTCGGAGTAGAATACTACAGGGTAATTTAGACTTCTGGTTCTATTTTATATGGTAGTATAAATTCAACTATAAAGCAGTAGAAATTACAATCTCTGAAACATACAGAACTATATTATATTAAGACATAAACAAAATACAATGATAGGCGTACCAATTGCAGCAAAGAAATATGCCCAATTGAGTCTTACAAATAGTTAACTTTTCCTAGTTCCTGATGCTGTAATAGCCTGAAAAAGAAAGTACAACGTGTGAGGTTAGCTGCATTAGAACTATAATTTGTGATTCCAATGGACAAGTGCCCGTCCTAGATCACCCTCACAGAAATATTGGGTAATCCCATTTCCATACTAGCAACTCCTAGTGTTTTTATTTGCATATCTACTTTTCATTTTTATACTTCATACCACAAAAAGCTAGGAATGACATGTAAAAACCATAACCATGAGTAATGCCGAGCAATCAAAAATAAAATATACATATATATATATATATATCATGTTTTCCTAAATTCAAGCAAAATATATGAAGCATACACAAAGGATTCAAAACACATGGCTTGTCTACTTTTTCATCAGACTATTATTTAACAAAATGCAGTCTTTCGATAAACTTGTGTAAAGTATACAAATTGTATAGAAAAAAGTTGTTATAGCTGAACCTAATATGGGGAACCCCTAAGGGACTTATTATAGAGTGCATTTTTTGGGTCTTTTTGGTTAATTATTATTCTTATACGCAAATGGTAGCCAAGGTCTAAGGGCCTATATATGTGTGCTTGTGTGCACTCTTCTGGTGAGTACAACACAAGAGTCTTCATGAAAACCCAGACAACAAGGTAACTAATTTAATTGCATCATCATCACATGGTTTTCCTCATAATATTTACTTGTGTCTGTGTGTTCCTTAGGAGTCTTCATGATGTTCACTTGCACAAGTGTGGAAAAAAAAGACTTGCTTTGACAACACACTTTATGGCATTTGCTTCTGTGTTAGTTTTTAATGTTCTTTCTTTCTTCAATTTCAACTTTGAAACTTGTTATAAGTTTTATCTTTTAGCTCCACCCCTTGCATGCCACTCTTGTGTTGTTTAACTTGTTGCAGGTGTTTGGTGGGATGGTACTACGCCTAGCATATTCCAATTCAAGAGTTATTAAGCATAAAAACAAAATGAAACCTTGTTGTCAGACTTACAAATTATACTTGTACCAACTAACTGAGTAAGTTTCTTAAGTCTGAATGACCTAAAATAGTACAGTAGGATCATTTAGAGGTATGGAAGTTATGATTAAAGCTCAGGCTGAAAATCTGACCCAAAACATGGTTTCTACAATTAGCCCTTGATGTGTTGCAAACACATCTTATTTTTAGCTTAGTTTTAGGTTAGAATTGAGTTAAATAATTAGGAAAATAGATTAGAATTAGTTAAGTTTATCAATTTGTTGTTTTTGATTCAATTCATTACCAGTTGAGTGTTTTCAGGACAAAAAGAAGAGGTTCCAAGCAAAGAAAAAGAGAAAACCAAGTTCAAGGTCCCGCGCTGGTAGAGCGAAAAGTCGCGCGACTCGTGCCAAGTGCAAAATTGAAGGTATTAGTCTCGAAGACTCCACGCGGGTAGCGTGGAAGTCACACGACCAACGTGAAGAAGCCGCAACCATGACGCCATCAGCGCCAAGTACAGAATAAAATCCAATGATCTCGAACAAACTGAGCGGATCGTGCCAGTCTAACGCGACTAGCGCGAGAAGCCCTGTATCAAGCCTGAAGACTCGAAGACTCCACGCGGGTAGCGTGGAGTGTCACGCGGTCAGCGCCAAACTTTCGAGCAAGCCGCGCGGTTAGCGCGGGATCGCGCGCGCATCGCGCCATGTTGATTCTGTTACCTGATTTAAAAGATTTATTTCGAATTTGGCACAGGTTATAGGCTTTATTACTGTAATTAAACTTATCTATAAATATTAAGTCTCTGAACTGAGTCTGGGCATCCTTTAGTATCCAGAATATCATATATCATCATCAGTCTTTTATGATTCTTGACCCTAATCATCACCCTAAAACCCTAAAAATCAAGAATTAAGACCAGAGTTTCTGCAAAACAATGAATCATTTAATTGCTTTGGTGTTCTTGAGGCCTATGGCTAGCTAATTCTTGTATTGTGGGAAGGCCATGAACTGATGAGAACTCCTCTGTAATTTGACTGGTATTGAATAATAATGCTGTTTTGATTGTTTTATTCTTCTCTGCTCTTATCTTTTATTCTTATTTGTAATTGATCACTCTGAGTAAGTATTGAGGGTTAGGGTTCACAATGGGGACGTTGGGATTCTAATTTCTGACCTGTTTAGAATAACAGTTGTTCATCACCTAGGAATAGGGATGCGTGGCTGCAGATATTATGCTATGTTCTTTTAAATGCTTAAACTGATAGATTTCACTAAGGAATTAGGTTTTTGATTCAGGTTAAAGGGTTAATTCACTAAGGAATTAGGGATTAACTAATCTAGAAAAGACTTATGCTCTGAACAATCATTACAAGAACACTTATGATTTATTCTCTAAATGCTTATTTTGACAGTATCGCTAAGGGTTTAGGATTCTCGATCGAATTAAAGGGTTAAGTCGCTAGTTATCTAGGATTTACGAATATAGGAGAGATTTATTATTTGTGTAACTTAAACCACTAAACCAGTCAAGTGAAAAAGGTAGGACTCATAAGGGATTGTGCCTGACCACAATTATTCTTCCATTGTTAATCGTTAATTTCAATTTACTGCTTGTTTATTTTCTGTTTTCACACAACCAATCAATCAACAACACTCCTTTTGCGTAATTTTCTGTTTTGCTTTCAATCACAATTGTTAGCATTGCTGTAAAATCACCCCAATCCCTGTGGAGAACGATATTCACTTACCTAATCTTTATTACTTGAAAACGATCGGTGCACTTGACGTACACTTTAAATCGCAACAACAAGTTTTTGGCGCCGTTGCCGGGGATTGGCAAACGGATTTTACAGTAATTTTAAATTTGTGATTGAAATTTTGTTACTAATCGCTTCTCCAAGTTTTTATGCGAGGTTCAGTTAGTTCTGAGGATTTGGAATCTGACCCAGAAATAGAAAGAACGATCCAAAGGAGACTAGCCAGACAAAGAAGGAGAGAAGCTGAAAAATTTGACTTTGATTCACTTCCTAAATTAGAGTCAGAAGAAGAAATGGCTGAAGAACAACCTAATCAGCCAAGACGGAGACCGGAAGATGAACTTATGGAGGATATTTTGGCTCCTATGTTCACAAGACCCAATTCCAGCATTGTGAGGCCACCAATACAAGCTAATCACTTTGATATAAACCCTTCATTGATAGCATTGGTGGAACGCAGTCAATTTGGAGGGGAAGATTCGGAAGACCCACACGATTTCATTGACAGATTCCTTAGAATCTGTGATACTATAAGACACCAAGGAGTCTCCGATGATGCTGTAAGATTGAGTCACTTTCCATTTGCTGTCAAAGGAAATGCATTGAGATGGCTGAACCGACAAACATCAAATAACATCTCAACTTGGGAGGACTTAGTTGCAAGATTCTTCGCTGAATACTTTTCCATGGACAAATACAATCGACTGGTGAATGAAATCACCAATTTTACTCAGAATGGAAGAGAATCCCTATGTGCTGCATGGAATAGATTTCAAGAGCTGATTAGGAGATGTCCACAATATGATATGCCTGTAGGTAAGCAGGTACGTATTTTCTTTAATGGTATGACTCCTGACACTCGTATGATTGTTAATGTTGCAGCAGGAGGGACTATAAGGTCCAAGACAGCAGCTTAAACATATGAGCTTATTAACTCTTTGGCCCGGAATGAAAATGAAAGTATAGCACATCAGCCAAAGAGAGAACCAATTCAGCTGTCCACTAATGAGGCAACTAGCCAAGTTGACAGAAAAGATTGATAGATTGCAAGTTTCTGCGGCACAAGTGGCAGCCAACCAACCACATATAGTCTGTGAGTATTGCCAAGGTGAGCACGAGTCTAATGTTTGCCCTATTCTTGTTGGTGCTGACCCTGTGCAAGTAAATGGAGTTTGGAATGATCAAAGGCAACAACAACCATATCAGCAGCAGCCTTATCAAAGGAACAACAACTATCCTGCTAGAAATAACTACCAAAGCCAAAGGAGATTCCAAGGAGGTGGTTTGGACTATAAATCCAACAACTACTTGCAGCCCCCTCCCATTCCCAATAAGGAACCTTCGGAACTTGAAAAGGTTGTGATGCAGCTGTCAAAAACAACAGCGGAATTTATATCTGAAACAAGAGCTCATAGGACTAATCAAGATGCTTCCATTAGAAACTTGGAAAACCATATTGGTCAACTTGCAAAACAATTGGCTGAGAGACCACAAGGCCAATTTCCAAGTGATACAGTTGTAAACCCAAGGGAACATGCCAAGGTCATCACAACCAGAAGCGGTAAGGTATTGACTACACCGGAAAGGCCTGAAGCAAGTAGAAAGGAAGCTGAGAAAAATTCTGCAGCAGCTGAAGCATCAAAGGAAAAAGCTGCAGAAAAATTTGAAGAACAAAATCCTACACCTCCACCAAAGAAGTGGGACTTTTCTCGTTTTGAAAAGCCTCCATATCCGGTGCAGACCAAACAACAAGTGCAGAAGCAACAATTTGCCAGGTTCTTCGACATGTTTAAAAAATTGCACATTAATATACCATTTGCTGAGGCATTAGCTAACATGCCTAACTATGCAAAATTTATGAAAGAACTTCTATCTAAGAAACATAAGCTGCAAGATTGTGAAACTATAGCGCTCACTGAGGAGTGCAGTGCAATTATACAAAGAAAACTTCCTCCCAAATTGAAAGATCCTGGAAGTTTTAACATCCCTATAGCCATAGGTAACATAAATGTAAGGAAGGCACTTTGTGATTTAGGGGCTAGTATAAATTTAATGCCATTGTCTATGTGTAAGTCCCTAGGCATATCTGAACTTAAACCAACTAGAGTGTACTTGCAACTAGCAGATAGATCTCTAAGAACACCCTCAGGGGTGATTGAGGATGTTCTAGTAAAGGTAGATAAATTTATATTTCCTGCTGACTTTATTGTGCTAGACATGGAGGGTGAAAGTGAAATCCCTCTGCTGCTAGGAAGACCTTTACTAGCCACTGCAAGAGCGTTAATAGATGTAGAGCAGGGAAAGTTTGAACTAAGATTGAATGATGAATCTGTTGTATTTAGTGTATTTGATGCCATGAAACATCCAGCTGATGAACATGATTGTTTTAGGCTAGATGTGTTGGATAATGTGATCTGTGCAGGTATTATAGCAGGCTTAAAAGCAACTGAAAATGAGAACTTAGCATAAATTGCTACAGCAACCAATTATGCAGAAAAATATGCAGCAAAAAAATCAGTTGCAGCAATAGAAGATGCAGAAAGCAGTGCAGAAGAAACTTCAGCAGATGCAGGGAATTATGCAGCAGAAGTATCAGCACTACAAAATACAACTGCAGTATTTTCTGCAGAGTCCAACATAGCCACTGCAGAAAAATCAAGTGAACCGGTGTTAGAAGAACTAGAGATGAAGGAAGATGATATCCCAACTGGAGCACCTAAAGTAGAACTGAAGGAACTGCCTGAACACTTGAAATATGTGTTCCTAGGTGAGAATGAAACATATCCAGTCATCATTAATAGAGGGCTGGATTGACATGAAGAGGTAAAATTGCTAAAGGTACTTAAGGAGCATAAGTCAGCTATTGGTTGGTCAATTTCAGACCTCAAAGGTATAAATCCCTCCTTTTGTACTCATAAAATTCTTATGGAAACTGATGTTAAACCTATAAGACAGCCACAGAGAAGGCTCAATCCCACAATGAAAGAAGTGGTAAGAAAAGAAGTTGTTAAGCTTTTGGATGCAGGAATGATATATCCAATCTCAGACACACCTTGGGTAAGTCCAGTACAAACTGTACCAAAGAAGGGAGGCATGACAGTCATTCAAAATGATAACAATGACCTGATCCCCTCAAGAACCATCACAGGGTGGCGAATGTGTGTTGATTACCGAAGGCTTAATGATGCAACCCGAAAGGATCATTTTCCACTTCCATTCATTGACCAAATGCTTGAACGCTTGGCTGGTCATGATTATTACTGCTTCCTTGATGGTTACTCTGGGTATAACCAAATCCCAGTAGCACCGTAAGACCAAGAGAAGACAACCTTCACATGTCCATTTGGGGTGTTCGCCTACAAAAGAATGCCATTTGGGTTGTGTAATGCACCTGCAACCTTCCAGAGATGCATGCTTTCTATTTTCTCAGACATGGTAGAAAGAGGGCTTGAGGTATTTATGGATGACTTTTCTGTTTTTGGCCCTTGCTTTAATTCATGTTTAACTAATCTAGCCAAAGTTCTTAAAAGATGCCAAGAAACTAATTTGGTCTTAAACTGGGAAAAATGCCATTTCATGGTAAGGGAAGGTATAGTGCTAGGCCATAAAATTTCTGAAATGGGAATAGAGGTTGATAGAGCTAAGCTTTTATTAATTGAGAAATTACCTCCTCCTATTAATGTGAGCGGTGTTCGCAGCTTTTTAGGCCATGCAGGTTTTTACAGAATATTCATCAAGGATTTCTCCAAGATTTCAAAACCATTAAGCCAACTGCTGGAGAAGGACACTGAGTTCGCCTTTGATGATACTTGCCTTGAAGCATTCAACACTTTAAAGCAAAAACTCACCACTGCACCTGTTTTAATTGCTCTGGATTGTTGTTTGCCTTTTGAACTAATGTGTGATGCTAGTGATTATGCAGTAGGTGCAGTTTTAGGATAGCGGAAAGAAAAACGCTTGCATGTAATTTATTATGCTAGTAAAATCTTAAATGAGGCACAAGTGAATTATGCCACCACTGAAAAAGAGATGCTAGTTGTTGTTTATGCCCTCGATAAGTTTAGATCATACTTAGTAGGGTCAAAAGTGATTGTGTATACTGACCATGTAGCCTTAAAATTTCTGCTGCACAAGCAAGATGCAAAGCCACGCCTACTGCATTGGATGTTATTGTTGCAGGAATTTGATCTGGAAATAAGGGACAAAGCTGGAGTAGAGAACAAAGTTGCAGACCACTTGTCTAGGATTCAGGAGAAGAACTTGCAAGATGGACCAGAAGTTGAAATAAATGAATCTTTTCCTGATGAGCAAGTGTTGACTGTACAAACCAGCCCATGGTTTGCTAGCATGGCCAACTTTAAAGCTGCTAAAATCATTCCTGAAGATCTAAATTGGCAGCAGAGGAAGAAATTTCTGCATGATTCAAAGAGGTATTTCTGGGATAAACCTTATTTATATTTTCAATGCACTAACAATGTTATCCGCAGATGCATAGCTGAACATGACGTGCCAGATATTCTATGGCACTGTCATTCCTCCAACTATGGAGGTCATTTTGGAGCAAACCGGATTGCACACAAAGTGCTGCAATGTGGTTACTATTGGCCAACATTATTCAAAGACTCAAAGAACTTTGTGATGCAGTGTGATAGCTGTCAAAGGACAGGAATGTTTCGCGCAGAGATGAGATGCCACTAAACAACATCCAAGAGGTGGAGCTTTTCGATGTATGGGGCATTGACTTCATGGGACCTTTTCCTAAGTCATTCTCCAACCAATACATCTTGGTTGCTATAGACTATGTTTCCAAGTGGGTTGAGGCAGCTGCCTTACCCACCAATGATGCCAAGGTGGTGGTCTCATTCTTAAGGAAAAACATTTTCACAAGATTCGAGGTACCAAGGGCTATAATTAGCGATGGAGGGACTCATTTCTGCAACAAGCAGTTTGACGGCTTGTTGGCCAAATATGGAGTCAAGCATAAAGTGGCAACCCCATACCACCCTCAAACAAGTGGCCAAGTAGAGATTTCCAACAGAGAATTGAAGCGCATACTTGAGAAAACTGTTGGAACATCAAGGAAAGACTGGTCTAAGAAGCTAAATGATGCTTTGTGGGCATACAGGACTGCATTTAACACACCTATAGGTATGTATCCTTTTCAGCTTGTCTATGGTAAGGCTTGTCATTTACCTATTGAACTTGAACATAAAGCTATCTGGGCAACCAAGTTTTTGAATTTTGAACTAACCAAAGCTAATGAAAAGCGGTTGCTCCAGTTGAATGAATTAGATGAATTCAGGTTAGCTGCTTATGAGAATGCTAGGATCTATAAGGAAAGGACAAAGAAGTGGCATGACAACCAAATCCGCCCAAAGGAGTTTGTTCCTGGACAACAAGTGCTGCTCTATAACTCTCGCCTGCGATTTTTTCCAGGTAAGTTAAAATCCCGTTGGTCTGGACCGTTCCTTGTACAAGAAGTCTATCCCTATGGCACAGTGGCAATCTCAACTTTAGATAGTGATCGAGCTTTCAAGGTAAATGGTTACCGTTTGAAACACTATTTTGGAGGAGAGGTGAACAGAAAATCAGCTTCTGTTCCACTCAACACCACTGAGGTTTAAATGGAAGTAAGCGTCTAGCTTAAGACGTTAAATGAGCACCATTTTAATGTACATATTTGCTGTTTTAAGATTCTATTTATGTTCTGTTTAGATTTGATAACATTAGGTTTAAAATTTTGCATTAGCTAATTAGAATTCTGCATAAATAGTGAGATATTCCAAATTCTTTGATAACAGTAACCTTAAAATCATTGCATAAGACATCATTCATGCATTTCTAGAATCTAAGAATTTTAAACCTTCATAGTTCAACAGTGGTAGCCATTTTAGAATTGAATAGCATTAGATATTCCACTGCATAGTTCATGCTAATATTAGCCTCATGCATTATTAAATATTGTAATTCCTTTTTAATTGTAATAGCTTTAGCATTAGGTTAGTTTGTTCAATTATAATCATCTTAATTAGTATATTAATTTTAGTTATGAGTAGAAATTAAAAGCCAAGTAATGAGAATGATAAAAGTTGTTCCGAAGGCATGGCACGACCCGCGCCAAGTGTGGCGTAATCAGCGCTAACCACTTGATCCATCCACGCTGAACGCGTGAATCCCGCGCGAATCGCGTGACATGTTCGAATTGCCAAGCTCAATCTGCACGAATTGGCGCGATCAGCGCCAATCTGGCACTACCAGCTCCATAGCTTCGACTTCTCCACGCGAATAGCGTGAGGGCCGCGCTAATAGCGCGAATTGTTTGAGCCATAATCTTTTATTATGCATTAAATCACGCTAACCGCGCGAAGATGGCGCGATTAGCGCCACCAGTTCGAATCAATTGCCCAAAATTTCATGTCTCGCGCTGACCGCGTGAAGCCTCGCGCTAACCGCGCGAATCATTCGAGCCAAAGAGACCTTTCAATGCTATTTCACGCGGATAGTGTGACATACCGCACGATTCTCGCGACTAATTCGAACCAAAATACCTGTCCAGTGCTCATGGCGCGATTCGCGCCAACTTCTAAGCAATCCGTGCGGCATCACGGAAATTGTTTTTAATTCAAATCTTCCTCATTTGCGCCCTCACTCTTCTCTCCCTAAAAGCCGTTCCACCATTTTCGCCCTAAACCTTAGCCCACCATTAACCTCCATTAACTTCTCCCTCAATCTGATTCTCTCTTTGAAAGCCTAAACTCTCTCATTCTCACTCTCATTCTCTCTTCCGTTCCCATTCTTCACCATTTTCGTTCTCAAAATCCTCTGCAAAGGTTCGCTTCATTAAGTCCAAGCTTCAAATTGATACAATGGCTGGAGATAAGGTAAGTCTATGAACCTTATATGCTTTGTAATGCAATCATAGTATAGTCATAGACTGCAACATATCAATGCCTCATGTTAAAATCTTCTCCATTATTTCTGATGCGATTTTGCAAAACCTTAGGCTAGAAAACCCATTGTTGTTGCATTTTGTTGCCTGATAGTGATGGTGTTCAAATTGGGAATGTGATATGATCCAAATAGGAATAGTGTGTTAATTTGGTTATACGCCTATTACATGTTTTATAAAATGCCTAAAAGAGAATTGGAATAAATTGGTGCCAAAGTTGATTCAATGTGAATAAAGCCTTGATTAAATGGAACATTGGTTTGGTCTTAGATATGTGCTTAAAATGGCGACTTTGGTTGAAACCCACAACACCATATAGTGCTCACAAGGTAATTGCTACATGATTTTTGGAAACTTTATGGTGACCATGGTGTTTATTGATTTGAATGATGGGGCTATGCTCATAGTTGTTTTGGTGTGCATGAATGAATTCAAGATATTAACTGTATAAGTGCTTTGTGAATTAGGTGGGTGCATTAGGCTTTGCAACTATTTGATTTGAATGAATGACTTTGAAATATGCATAGCCTAACTTCATGGCTAAGGTGTAATGACAGGCATAAAATAACTAAATTATATTGTTAGTGGTTGTAAAAATTGGATAAATTGTGAATAGGTGATGTGGCCTTAACTTGAAAATAGGCACTATTGGTCTATCAGTTGTCAACATAGATTGCATTGAACAATTATATTAGGTTGAAAGCTTAATTACTGATGATTGAGCTTGGTTGGCAATAATTTTGAGTTAAACTCTGCACAGGCAATCATATAAAATCTGGGAATGGCTTTGGTCTTAATTAACACTGAAAATCACTTGAATTACAACATAGGCACAAAATTTTTTTTAAGTATGATGATTGATGCCTGAATTTGTTATGCTTTCTCATAAGAACTTTGAAATTGAATGTTTCATTTTTAGAGACTTTTGCTAAGCTAAATCTGGGGATTGTTAAGGCCAGTCTCTGGTTATGCATAGAAATTGCTTTAGCCTGTGTTGGACATGCAAATAATCATTATGCTTGGGTTGTAAATGATTGCCCTTTGGTTATCTTAGCATGAATTAAGAATAAGGCTATAACTCAAGCTTAGATATTTGTTTGACTGCTAATGAGCTAATTGAATGCATTCATGCTTGCTTGTCCATGCCCTCCTTGAACCAACTTAGTTTGAACCATGGAATAGAATTAATCTGGGAATTAATAAGGGTAGGCTCAAGTTATAAATAAGATTAGTTTTACCCTGTGCTTGGCTGAATTTGCAAAGTCATAATGTGCATGGGTTCCAATGATCAATTCTGAAGCAAGGTGTGAATAATTGAAATTATTTTCTGATCTGGTATATGTGCTACAATTAAATCTGGGAATTGTTGTCTGGGCTGAAATTCTGCTGTCATAAAATATCTGCACATACATATTGCATTCTTGAATTGACTAGAACCATATTGACTAGTGATAGACAATGAGCAACTTGACTTGTGTTAGTTATATCTGATCTGATGTTTGAATCTGAATTATTCAAATGTGTTCTTTATTCTGTATTGCTCAAGATTTTAAATCTGGGAATTCCAATTAATTATCTCTGCTGAAATATACCTGTTCATAGTACCTTTTTCTTTCCTATACACATGATTACAACTATAGGTACCCAAATTGATAAGCTAACACCGCTTGATTAACATTATTTCTGTTTGGTGTGTGTTTGATCTGAATTATTTAAGGAAGCAAATCTGGGAATTCAAAATGCTTAACCTATACACATATACTTGAATTCTTTTCTGATTTCAGGGAAAACAAATAGCTAAAGGTAAGAAGAAAACCACAGCAGAAGGAGGAAAGAAGAGAGCTAGGGTAGCAGAGTTTGATGAAACTCGATTCAGATCACTTAAGTGTCAAGAGAAGTTCGATTCCTGGTATCTCCCAAAGAAGATCATCTCAGAGAAGAAAATTTTATGGGACACGCTACCTGAAGATAACCCAGTGAGAACAGTGATCATCAGACGCCAGTGGCAGCGACTAGTCACATTCCCAAAGCCCAATTCTAGTATGCTTTTGAAGGAGTTCCTGGCTAATGTTGAGCCAGATACCGTCTATAGGACTAGGAGATCTTGGGTGAGGGGTGTACAGGTCCCTTTTGACAACAAAACCATAGAACAGCTTTTGGACACCCACTATGACCCCTTCGAGGAATGCGACTTCCTCCAGCTTTTCTTTCGCATGCAGCCAGATGCATTGACGAAGATGTACAGGGACGACGTTCCTCAGTTAGCCACCACCATCCGCAGGGCTATCACAGGCCTCTATACAGCATGGAAGCCCAAATCTAGGCTACATTATATACCAGAGAAGATGCGGAAGCACGATTTGGTGGGCGATGCAGCCTTCTGGCACCAGTTTGTTAATCACACCATCATTCCTTCTACTAATATGACGGATGTGAACGTCGAGGGGGCAATTCTACTTTATACCCTTCGAGGTGAGGGTAATCTTCTTATTTTTGACATCCTTTCTAACCGCATTCTCCACATGATACAGAACGCCAGCAGCAAGTCCTGGCTGGCACACCCCTCCCTCATTCTACGCTTATGCCGGCATGCGGGTGTGCACATAGATGATGACGAGCCCATGGACGTCCCGATCTCCTCACTGATGAGCTGCAAGACTTACTTGGATGCCATGGCAGTCGCAGCTGATGAGCAGGTTCTTAGAGCTTCGAAGCTCAAACCTGAAGAGATTGCAGCCCGTTCCCCTAAAGACTTTCCAGCACAAGAGGAACCCCAGCCAGTCCAGCCAGCCGCAGCAGATGCACCACCACCACCACCACCAGTACATGCAGCACCACCAGCCTCAGCCACTACTCCTGGACATGAGCCACTTTACACTGATTCTGCTTCATGCATGGCGTTCCAGGAGTTTGTTAGGACTCAGCTCGCTCAGCAGACTAGTATGCTTGGAGCGATATGTAGACATTTTGGCATCTCTCCGACTGAGTACCAGCTTCCACCTCCACCAGTTATAGCTTCCGACGCTCCTACACCATCAGACACCACACACGCAGCAGCTCCCGAGCCTACTAAGCCTCTACAAACTTCAGACACAGCAGCTACAGAGACTCCCCTTGCTCATTCAAAGGCTACAGTGATTGTAGAGGGCAGAGAGGGAGAGGAGTGATCAGGACATCTTTGATTTTTCTGTTTCAGTTTCTGTTTTATGTTTTGTTTTTGGCTTCATGTTTTGGTTTTAGATTCTGCACTACATACATTACGCACTTTTATATTCTGCACCATTCTACATTTATATATTAGTACAGTTTATGATTTATACCTTGCAAATAAAACCTGTTTAGATCAATGTTGAGTTGAATGCGATTTTCCAAATAATGCTCCAATTTTTCCAAAGCACTATGACCTTATTTGTGGTTGCTGGGGACAGCAACACATAAATCTGGGAATGGTCGTTACGCATTATTTTGCAAATCACAATCAAGAAACAAATGACGTCTACCAGAATTTTTCGAAATTTTTTTTAGCAGCGCATCAGATTTTTCAGAACTAAAAAGTGAATGGACACAGTAATGGATAGATTTCTCTGATGAAAGCTTGATGAAATGAGACATAGCATGAACTGCATAATGCATGAATGGAATTTGATTGATGGTATGTGAAATACATGTTGAAGTTGAAATGATGCTTGAAATGCAGTCAGCTGAGATGGACTTGAGTTCTAACACCTGAAAGGTTTTGAGCCAAACACGGTAAATTCTTTCCGAGAGACTCCATTTTCATGGTATTCTAGAACTTGAACTGTTTCTCTGGATGCAGGTGTGACTTGATATGATTAAGGCAGAGTTTTCTTCTTAAACCAAGACCAAATTGACTCACCTTCAATTATTTCCATTTGCACCTTATTTTGAGCCTGAGCCTTTCATTTCAAAATTCCCAAATCAGAGCTATATCCATTTGACCAACCTCCTTGAGGATAGAAAAGGTTGATATCAGTCCATGACAACAGGGAATTGTCCGTCAAAATGTGAAGAAACACAAGTGAACCAGTTGGAAAGAAAGCTGAAAAGAATGAACAAGTATGGTCCAGCTAGGAATCAAATAAACCATCAGCTAGAAATTTAAGAAGCTGTAGTAGTTTTTAAGTTATGTTACCTTATTTTAATTATGTTTTTATTGTTTTATTTTTTTAAAAAAAATGGCAAAAATCCAAAGAGAAAGTTAGTATTCTGTTTTAAATTTACTTAGAATAAATGGTTTTGAATAAAGTAGCAGGTTTTGAAAAGAAAATGACAACAAGCATGGAAGACCACAAGGATTGGACTTAAGGGACTGGATCTAGCCTTTCATTAAGCTACTTTTCCAAAAATTATCCTACCCTTAGCCCAGCCACGTTACAAGCCAGAAAGACCTTTTGATCAAGTCATGCTACAACTGTTGAGAATATTTTCAAGCCTATGGTAATGCTGTGATTTTGTTGAGTAAGAGGGTAATTATAGCCTTAAACACTTGATTGAATGAGTGACTAAACACAACACTATGAGGAATACTCAGTTTATTCTCATTTATTGACAGCATTGAAAGTGTCATAGATAGCTTTGACTTGAATTGAGCTTACACAGCATGATAATTCTAGGATTGTGGTTTGTAGTTTGTGTTTGATTTCTGATTCTTGCTTAATTTTGAATTCTCTCTGTTGCTGGGGACAGCATATAACACCTCTCTTTACTCACTCGTGCTTGATTAATTTTATGTAAGATTCCGTGTCCACTTTGTATTAAAATCAAATTAGTTATAAATGTTTACAGAAATTTTTCTCTTCGCATTTCGATTTCGCAAAACACTATTCTAAGCGCTTGTCAGGTTTGAAAAATTCATCATAACAAATAGTCTAAGTAATTCAGACA
>PYAF01004759.1:299052-323787 GCA_007407185.1 Glycine tomentella
GACTGTATGGTATAAATATGTGAACGTCATAAACTACGTCATTAAAATAACGCGTAACCTTTTATGATTTCTAAAATAATTTTCAAAACCAATAAAAATTCATTTGGACTTTCATTCTTTCTATTTTTTCGAAAAAAAAAAAACCCGGAATTTTATAAAATAAGTACGAAATAAAGCAAAGAAGAAGCGGTGGTTACACAGCAACTTTCAAATCTGGGAATTGTTTGATGTGTTGCAAACACATCTTATTTTTAGCTTAGTTTTAGGTTAGAATTGAGTTAAATAATTAGGAAAATAGATTAGAATTAGTTAAGTTTATCAATTTATTGTTTTTGATTCAATTCATTACCAGTTGAGTGTTTTTAGGACAAAAAGAAGAGGTTCCAAGCAAAGAAGAAGAGAAAACCAAGTTCAAGGTCCCGCGCTGGTAGCGTGGAAAGCCGCGCGACTCGCGCCAAGTGCAAAATTGAAGGCATTAGTCTCGAAGACTCCACGCGGGTAGCGTGGAAGTCACACGACCAACGTGAAGAAGCTGTAAGCATGACGCCATCAGCACCAAGTACAGAATAAAATCCAATGATCTCGAACAAACTGCGCGGATCGCGCCAGTCTAACGCGACTAGCGCGAGAAGCCCTACATCAAGCCTGAAGACTCGAAAACTCCACGCGGGTAGCGTGGAGTGTCACGCGGTCAGCGCCAAACTTTCAAACAAGCCGCGCGGTTAGCGCTGGATCGCGCGTGGATCGAGCCATGTTGATTCTGTTACCTGATTTAAAAGATTTATTTCGAATTTGGCACAGGTTATAGGCTTTATTACTGTAATTAAACTTATCTATAAATATTAAGTCTCTGAATTGAGTCTGGGCATCCTTTAGTATCCAGAATATCATATATCATCACCAGTCTTTTATGATTCTTGACCCTAATCATCACCCTAAAACCCTAGAAATCAAGAATTAAGACCAGAGTTTCTGCAAAACAATGAATCATTCAATAGCTTTGGTGTTCTTGAGGCCTATGGCAGGCTAATTCTTGTATTGTGGGAAGGCCATGAACTGATGAGAACTCCTCTGTAATTTGACTGGTATTGAATAATAATGTTGTTTTGATTGTTTTATTCTTCTCTGCTCTTATCTTTTATTCTTATTTGGAATTGATCACTCTGAGTAAGTATTGAGGGTTAGGGTTCACAATGGGGACGTTGGGATTCTAATTTCTGACTTGTTTAGAATAACAGTTGTTCATCACCTAGGAATAGGGATGCGTGGCTGCAGATATTATGCTATGTTCTTTTAAATGCTTAAACTGATAGATTTCACTAAGGAATCAGGGATTAACTAATCTAGAAAAGACTTATGCTCTGAACAATCATTACAAGAACACTTATGATTTATTCTCTAAATGCTTATTTTGACAGTATCGCTAAGGGTTTAGGATTCTCGATCGAATTAAAGGGTTAAGTCGCTAGTTATCTAGGATTTACGAATATAGGAAAGATTTATTATTTGTGTAACTTAAACCACTAAACCAGTCAAGTGAAAAAGGTAGGACTCAGAAGGGATTGTGCCTGACCACAATTATTCTTCCATTGTTAATCGTTAATTTCAATTTACTGCTTGTTTATTTTCTGTTTTCACACAACCAATCAATCAACAACACTCCTTTTGCGTAATTTTCTGTTTTACTTTCAATCACAATTGTTAGCATTGCTGTGAAATCACCCCAATCCCTATGGAGAACGATATTCACTTACCTAATCTTTATTACTTGAAAACGATCGGGAACTGTGTGTCAAGGATTCATGCACAGATTTGTCTCAATGCTATAATAATCAACAAATCTCATGCAAACTCCACCCCCAATTAGATGTTTCAAAAGGGTGTTATATTTAGGTTCCCTTAGCGTTTGTTGTGTTTGTGGGCTCAAGAAGCTATTTTTTGACTTTTAGGGGTTCTTTGGTTTTTTGGTCACTTCTACAACATCAATATAAATAATGTAAAATCGTAACTTGAAGAGAAATGTTTCGACAACATATTGAAATAATATACACACCTGGCAAATTTGGCCACCATTTCAACAACCACAAATATTAAGTTTCAGCTTTGCTTAATGCATCAATAAAATGAAGAAAATTAGGCATTGGAAGCAATAACAACCTAATTAGAACTTTAACAGTTACAAAATCATACAAACCAAATGTTGATTCCAAGTGGAGCTTCATGAAGATTGGAAGCCTTTGCCAAGATTTGTTTTGAGCTTCAAACATGCTTGAAGACTTGGAATTTTATATAAAAGGAAAGCCATCTGATTGATCCATGCATTCACTCATTCATTCATCTAACTAAGTATTTTTTCATGAAAATCCAACTAAGCTTTTAACTAAAGGTTTTCATGTGAAATTAAAGGTTTTGGAAAAATGAATTTTGTACTGGTTTAATCGATTACATTGAGGATATAATCGATTATTTTGTTCTTGATTCACTTGGGAAAAGTTTTTAAGAACAATGTAATTGATTACATATCGGATTAATCGATTATTTGACCCTCATTTTCATATAAACAGCCTTGATGAACATTTTAATCGATTACCAAAGAGTAGTAATCGATTACACAGGCTAAACTGAAAAAAACTATCTTCATGTCTTAATTGATTACCAAGATCAGTAATAGATTACATTATATGTTTGTGATTAACATAATTTGTTGTTTTAATCGATTACCAAATACAGTAATCGATTACTTAGTTCAATATGATTTCTAAAGCTTCCTGGTTTAATTGATTACCAGAATCAGTAATTGATTACATAGTGTATTTCAAGTTTATGAAGCTTCCTGTCTTAATCGATTACAAGATTGAATAATCGATTATTTTGTTCGTTGCTCATGTCCAGATTCTTGTAGAACACTTTAATCGATTACTAGATTGATTTAATCAATTAGATAAGTGAAATAATCGATTATTAGGGGCGTTTAATCGATTACTGATAGTTACAAAAGTTTGTTATAAATAGAACCTTGGCTCAGCTTGTTTTGTAACTTGATCAATTCGTATTTTGAGCACACATAAGCTTTCTAAACACGTTCTAAGTGATTTTTTTGGGTTCTATGAGTTCTTGCTTTCACTAAAACATTCATGGGTTATTGAGTGATTCTTTAAAGCAAGAAGATACTTTCAAAGGTTAAGGAAGAAGATGTTCTGAGATTAATTTTGTCTTTCAACCTGGTTTGTTCATTCATGTGCATATCATTCATTGAATTATCAGGTGTTTTCTTTCCTTAACTGATTGGTTGTAATTTTGTTTACAAATTTATGTTGTATTGGCTATTGTAATTTTGATTCTTAAAGCTTAGGACTAGAGAAGGGTTCTCTAGCTTAAAGATCAGAGTAGTGTTCTTTGGATCTTTCTCCTTAGATTTCTAATAGGGTTTTAGATTTCTGTTCTTTGTCTAGGGTTGATAAAGGGGAGATTCTTGTAAAAGCGTGTAAGAATATTTTATAATAGTGGAACTCTAACCTAGTGTTGGTTGGAAGAAACTGGATGTAGCTTCATGATTTGAAGTGAACCAGTATAAATTGTGTGTGTTCTTATTTCTATTCTCATCTTATTAATTGTCTTTTATTCTTTGAATCATATTCATTGCACAACAAGATTGGTTTTGATCTATTGAATTCTTGGATTGAGCTATTTGATTGAGTAAAAGGTTTCTTGGTTTTAAAAGTGATAAAGATCCTGAAAACTTTGATTTGAATTTGATTTTAAAATACCAAGGTTCAACCAATTCACCCCCCTCTTGGTTATTGTGAAGTATTCCTATTATTTTCACCAAATACTAAATTCCACAGTCAGTATAAGAAACAAAAGGAAACCAAAAGTTGACATCAAATCCTAGGACATGAGTAATGTTGAGCAACAATACATGAGTAATGATAATATATTTAAAAATCAAGCAAAATATATCAATAATACACAAGCGATTCAAAAGCCGTAAAGGGTCAAAATTAGGTTTTCGAAGATGCTTAAATGAACAATATAAATTGGTAGACATAAATTATCAGCTCAACTTGGTTGATGGAAGGTTTAAAAGAAACTTACACAAAACATTATACTAATAGTAACGTTTATGAGGATGATGGCATAGGACGGCGGTGACAGATGATGGATGTAGACCTTTGGCGGCATTTGAGGTAGTTAACTTGGACCACCACGAGACGTTACCTCTGAGTGCACGATGGAGACCGTGGGTGAGCGAGTCAGCAGAGAACTCGAAAATGGAGACAAAGGTCTAGGGCATGATTGAGAGTGAGAAATGAAGCTAATTACGTGGTCAAATAAAGGTCATTAAAACACTGTCGTTTTCGTAAATAAAACATACACTTCAAAGACAGTCTTGGTGAAACCGTCTTTGAAATGTTACATTTATTTACATAAATGCCACCACCCCCTCAATGACAACGGTTATCGGGGAACCGACTTCGAATAGGCGTCGTAAAAGGCTTATTATGTAGTAGTGGGCCCTTTCCTATACAAAAATCATTATCAAGACATAGCTTTCATGCGGTGTATAAGATGACCTATCTCTACATCAGCATCTCTAAAAGCAATTTTGTTCCTCAGATTCCAAATGCACCATATCGTCATGAACCAAAACAACATTTTCCATTTGCATCTTTACTTCTCTAACACATACTCTCATCTAGTAGGAAAGCTACGGAATTTGTTCTGGAAACACTGTTGGAATCCTAACCACCTAAAAACTGGATACCACCACTACTAAAAGAGGTATTTTTTATGACGTCTATTTGAAGATGGTTGTCGAAAAATCATCTTAAAAAGGGTCACGGTGGCAATTTTGTAAATACTGGCAACATTTCAAAGATGGTTCTACAAAAACTATCTTTGATGCCTAAAAATGAAAACAGTTTTTGATGAACGTCGTAATTGAACATAAATACAAAGATGGTTTTTATTAAAATCGTATTTGAATAAAGGGGTTCAAAGACAATTTTGTTGTTTTTAACAAAACTGTCTTTGAAATTTGTCTCGTCATTCTCGTGCACCCTAGGTCCTCCTTATACTGACACTCACTCTACCCTTCTCGTCATACACCCTTTCCTCATACTAACAGTCACTCTACCCTTCTCGTCATACACCCTTTTTTTGTGCCCTCTTGCTCAAAAAATCTCCTCAACACCTCCATCGTGCGAGAATGGCTTTCCTCAATGCTCTACTTTTGCCAAAAATGCCTTGTCGTCCAATTGTAGCTTTGCGTCGGCTGCTGCTGCCTTATCTTCCAACTTGCACACCCCAAAAGTGTGCCGAAGAAACTTCGCACGTTCCTCCTCGACGCTTTGCTCACCTTCGTCGAATTTTGGAACCACTTGGACCGGCAGAAGTTGGAGAGTTCAGAGCACGGTTTGGAGATGGTGAGGGATCCTTTGGATCTAAGGCGGTATGTGAAAACCGAGGACGAAGATGACCTAACTCAAGAATCAGAATACTTGGGACTATCATAACAAGTGGATTTTGGAGCTATCAAAAGCCGCTGACTCAGACGTCACAATATTGGGCAAAACTATTAGGGTATCGTTTCACACCTCATGGAAAAAGGTTCTCTGCCAAGGGAATCTTATTGAGGGAGAGGGCAAACTTAATGCTGGAAGTCCCACGATTTTTATCATAACTTCGTTTGCTTTAAGATGCATACATCTCTTAAGGTTCTCATCTCTTCTCTGCAACTACTTTATTTCTTTAACCAAAACCCTAATTTTGTTTTCCCCTGCAGGGGCTTTCGCTCTATAACTAAACAATGTCATGCTACAAAGTTATTCTCAAAGCATATGAAGCTTGAGGAACAAGTACATTCCTTCGTACTCTCGCAAAGCATATAAAGGTTAGATTTGTGTAGATGCTTACAAATTTCCATTCCAACTCCCCACTTACTTGAAACAGTTTTCTATAGCTGCTAGTTACAAACTGATTCCTGCACTAACTAATTGGTGTCTGGATCATGTCTCAGATGTTGTTTCCTTATGATGAATTTGTAAAGATTTTTCAAAGTGATGTCTTTGGCATATACCCAGGGGCCCTTTAAATTGTGGAAACAGGTAATACTAACATTAAAACTTTATAATTGTGATAAAAGTAGAAAGAAATGCTAAATATTTTATAGATGTAATCATTTAATTATAGATATTAACTTTTGTCATTTGTCAAGTGGTGATGTACCTTATTCAACAACTTGATTATTATTATTGTTATGCTGGCCAAAAGTTTTGGGGAGTCGAGGTTTCCCCATTTCAAGATTACTCATGTGAACTGTCTCAATTTACCTTTTGTTTTCAAACTTCTCATCTTGCTAGAATTTGTAAAAATGAGTCGTGATTCACTTGGAGATAACTTTTTGGAAAAATCTAGTTATGGTTCATTTCTTGGTATGTTCCAAATCATCGTTAATTTTTTTAGTACCTCTTTATTTTTGTAGTTGCTATGCCAATGTTGTCTTGCAACACATAATATATTTAAGAGAAAATGGGGCTCATCTATCTCCTAGTAGGATACTTTGGCATATGCAGAGCATTAACTACCACATGGGTGAAGGAAGTCAGGAAGATGCCCATGAACTTTTAAGGTCTTTTGAGGTTATCTTGCCTATGTTTTTTGAATTATTAATTAATACAAATACTTTGTATTCCTTTCTTAACACATACACACACTAATTTAAGTCTTACATAGAGTAAAATAAGAAATTTAATGTGATACTCAAGCAATGTTTTGTATGTATCCTAGATGACAGGGATGAGTAACTTGCTAACTTACTATTTCTTCCATTCTATGATGCCACCTTATAGGCCTCCTTATGCAGCAATTTATCCACATGGAGGGGTTTATACTCACCCTACAGTTCCTATTGTAAGCCTGTGTTCTTGCAATTTACTTGTGTCTTTTCTACTTTTTTTAATTGCTATTTTTTGTTATTGGAGTTAGTGTTCTTTCTCTATAGTATAAATTGGTTTCTTTATATGTACTAAAAATGGATCAATAAGGACTACAGATGCTAAGAATATAGTGAGATGTGATTCTACTGTTTCTATTGGGCCTAGATAATTTCAGAGTTATTTATACCTATTGGCATGTCAGCTTTCATTAATCTCTCCATGGCTTGATAACCTTAATTAATGTATTGAAATCTTGATTAATATATACCCTATAAAATAGGCAATAACAAAACTTTGCCATGCGTCTGTCTTTCCCATTAATTGGTGAAAACAAAAATTCAATCTTTATTAATACTTTTCGAAATTCCTTTTTTCAGGGCACTAACACAAGTATGGTCTTTTTTTCTTTCTTTCTCATGTTTTTGGAGGGAGTTCTTTTTACTTAATAGTTTGTGAATTTTCAGCCATTCAATTTTCTTCACTTTAAATTTTTTGCCACTTCCATTCTTTTTTTTAAAGAACCTACGAGAGTTTGGTGCCTCTCAAGGCTTACTATTTCAGCAGGGATGAGAAACTCCTCGTCTATGATTACATGCCCATGGGAAGCTTGTCTGCCCTTTTACACGGTTCGTCTTCTTTCTCTTTTTTGTGCTTTCTTTTCACTCGATTTCAGTTCTTGGACTATCATTACTTACCGCAATTTTGTTTCTTTTTTGGGGAAAGAATCCATCATGGCTATGTTAGTGATTGATTGATTGTTCATTACTCAGTCTTTATTTGTTAGGAATTAGATGCATTTCACTTGTTTCCTATTATATATGTCTTTTTAGGTCCCGATTGGATGACAAGTATGGCTCTCCATCTCTTTGCTATTACTAGACTAGGGATAATTGAATTTGCCACTGTTGATTTCCAACAGTGGTGATGATGGATGTTTATGATGTTTACAGGAAACAAAGGAGTTGGTAGGACACCATTCAATTGGGAAGTGAGATCAAGCATTTGAGTTGGAGCTACCCGTGGCATTGAGTACCTACATTCATGAGGGCCTAATGTTTCTCATGGAAATATCAAGTCATCAAACATCCTCTTAACCAAATCATATGATGCTAGAGTAGGGGAAAAAAACTAAAGTAAGCCAACCTGATATTCTGCTAATCAAGGGAATATGGCTTTTGTATGCAAATTTTCTTTCAATTTTTATTGGCTTAAGGTCACTCATTATTGCCCTCCAAATTTCCCACCACCTCTCAGTCCCTTGTGTGTCTCTCCCCTAGCAAAGGAAGGGAACTAATTGAAAATTGTTGGTTAACCAAGATTTTATTGATCTTGATAGCATGCAAGATGTCTTATTGTGCTGCTTAAAAATCACATATAGCATTCTTATGTAAAAGTAAACTCTTGCAGTAATTCAATGTTGAATAATTTTGGCTCCATGATTGTAAGAGGTGGGGGTTGCATTGGAAGGGATTTACAAGTTCCATTCTTTTAATCTTGTAAGTCATAAATTGTCTTTAGCACCACTTATTGTGAGTTATGCTATTAAGTTTTTAGGGAAAATGTTGATGTATAGAAGGGATGCACCATATAATCATACCAAAAACCGACTAGTAAATTGTAGTTTGGCTATATAATAAAGGAAGGGCAAGACTACCTTGCAACCTGTGATAACCCTAAGTCCCAGCGCGTATGGCGCAAGTCTGGGCCCGAACGGCGCTGAATTTTGCAGAAAACCTTCTGCAGAATTCTTCTGCAGAACTGTGGCGCTCCTGGCGCCAGGTTGGCGTGGATGGCGCCACAGCTTCTGGAGTGCGGCCCTGATGGTGCGGGAGTGGCGCTCCCAGCGCCATGGTCTCTGGTGGTTGATGCGGGTGGCGCCAGACCACCCAGCAGACCTGTTCTTTTGTGCAGTCGGCGCAAGTGGCGCCATTTGTGGCGCGGGAGGCGCCAGACTCTCTGGTAGTTGGTGCACTTGGGGCGGGTTATGGCGCTGGAGGCGCCATAGTCCCTGGATGTTGGCGCTCTTGGCGCCAGAGGTTCTGGAGGTTGGCGCTCTGGGCGCGGGGTTGGCGCGGATGGCGCTGTGGTTCCTTGTAGCTGGCGCGATCAGCGCCAGAGTGGCGCGATCCGCGCGGCAGCTCTGACAGGACCACTATATATAGTGTAGGTCGCGATTTTCAAAAGGAAAACTTGGTTTTCTCCTTCCTCTAGCACCGCACCTCCATTGCTGAAGCTCCAAGCTTCATTTCTCCTCCTTAGTTCACCAAAAACACTTCCGTAAACACCATTCATGATGGGAATCACTTGTGGAGCTTAAATCCTTCCTCATTTCCCCTTAAAACCCACTCTTTTTGAGAATCCCTTTCTTAAAGGAAGTTCATAGAACTCGAGTTCGGCGAGGAACGGCGGCGATTTGTGGTTACCCAAGCTAGAGGGAGTCGTCCTTGGGCCTTCGTTGCCATCTTTGAGGTAAGAAACTTGAGATTCACCGCTTGATTTATGAGTTGGGGTTTTGGGTGAATAGTGACCCAATTGTGGTAGAGCTAGTTTTAGCCTTGGGTCCTTTAGAAGCTTGTGCTTAGAATGTTGTGAGGATGTAGGATTAGCTCTCAAATGTGAGTTTGATGAACTTTGATTTCTTGGCTCTATGTGATGTATGTATAGTGATATGCTGAGTTGCTTGGCTGTGTTTTGACATGCAAGAGCCTTGGTTTGTGGCTTTGATGGCCTTGGGAGGCTATTGGAACGGTGTTTGTGTGTGAAAGAACCGTTCAAGCCATGTGTGAGCCATTGAGCCTTGGGCTTAAGTAGAGCTTTGAGCTCTTGATGTTGGCTTGCATTGAGTCTTGTGATGAC
Source organism: Glycine tomentella (assembly GCA_007407185.1). Classification (NCBI taxonomy): domain Eukaryota; kingdom Viridiplantae; phylum Streptophyta; class Magnoliopsida; order Fabales; family Fabaceae; genus Glycine; species Glycine tomentella. Next base: position 308,847 of record PYAF01004759.1, read on the forward strand.
TCAAGTGCCGTGTGGACATGAGGTAGACCACCGAGGGTCTATGATATGGCTTTGAGTGTTGAGCCTTGATGAACCTTAGGTTAGACGACCTTGTGGTTTTGGAAAGTGTAACGCCCGGCCACTTACAGGATCAACGACTATCCCTACATACCAACACAAGACTTTTCAGTGTGCTTTGTCCTCACTCACACACTTCCTGAGAAACTTCCCAGGAGGTCACCCATCCCAAGATTGCTCCAAGTCAAGCACGCTTAACTGTGGAGTTCTTATGTTATGGGCTACCGAAAAGTAGATGCACCTTGTTGGTATAGGTAGTACCTATTAAATCCTTTTAAGTTATCCTCAACTGTACAGTCCCATACCTGCACAGCCTTTGGATCCCTCTCGTTCGGGTGTGTATTCGATTCATTCATGCACCCCTCCCGCTGGAAGCCTGCCAGGAGCCGCTCCTTGTCCGTGCCTCACTACACCGGCGATCACTCCCCGCCCTCGTCAGCGCCTGGGATGTTACAGAAAGGATTGTGATTCCTTTCATTGAAGCGGTTGAGAACCATGTTATGCTTGTATGCCTTGTATGGCTGTATGGATGTTTGATGTATGCTTACGTGCCTTGTTTAAGGCGTGACACCGTGGGTGTCAGTGGCATGGGCCACAAAACAAGGGAAGAACCACAGAGCTCGGCTTTTCCAGGTAAGTTCTTGGTCCCTTGGGGATGTTTCCCACTTGCTTGTGCTCCACCATACTTTGAGGGAGTAGTGGTTACATTCATGATACATGCATTATTGGTTGTTGCATACTCATGATGATATATGCTTGTATCTATGCTTGAGACATGTATGAAGCCTGTTATTTAGATCTTCTGTCCAGTTAGATATATATGGACCTCCCTAGGAGTAGAGCGCACCTCCTAGTTTGGTTTGCTCATGGTTGATTGGATCTCGGGGTGATGATGATCCCCTAAGACCAAGAGATAGGTGTGTCTCGTCGTGGTTGATTGCCTATTCTCGGAGGTACCACATACGTGCGTCCATGCGTAAGGGGTAGCTCCCAATGGGATGGCACAGGTGTGAATTCCAATTTCACACTGAGGTCGGCGTTGACTCGGTCCACCGTACATAGAGCTAGATAGCTTGCTTGTATTGTTATGAGGGCCGGGAGGCCAGTTTGTTGTGATACCGTGATGAATTGTGTCATGGTGAGTGAGCCAGGGTGGAGGAGATGCCTTCAAGGACCCTGAGCTTACTGAGATGTTTATCTCATCCCGTGTGGGGCTTATGTTATTTCAGGTGATGCTTTTGGTAGAGAGGAGCGGCCTCAGGGCGGGAGGCCCCAGTAGAGACGGTACCTGCTAGTCTGAGAGGCAGCAGCGAAGAGCTTGGAGCTCGGCTCAGCTTTTGTGGTGTTTTGTGCCCTGTAGAGGGAAGGCATGTGTGTGCACATATGGCATTTTGAGTTGTATTTTGTACATGTTATGTGTTCCCTCTGGTGAGGAAGGATCCTAAGGATCAGAAAGCACTCGGACACTTATTCTTTTGTATAGACACTTCGAGTGTCAGACATTGTATATTTGTACATAACCAATTCTGTTATGTAATGTTTATGCTTCCTCCTATTTATATCTTTAAGATATTTATGCTATCTTCCTATGGTTTGGTTGTATGATCTGGTTAAGCAAGGGCTTGTCTTATGCCTTGTGATGGATTGTTTGATATTCCATACATAATGTAATCAAGAAATATGGTTTTGGTTTTATACTTCCGCTAAACATGTTTTAATTAAGTGATTAAGCGCTAATCTGATATAATCATAATGATAATACACCGGGTGCACACGGGGTGTTACACAACCTGTAATATTGGTTGGTTTGGATCTTTGGAGCATTAAGTTTTTTTTAAGAGCATGTAAGTTTTCAAGTTTATTAGATTATTTTCTCTATCTCAAAAGTAAAGAATGAATTTGCTTGCTTAGCTGTTGTGATTGTGTTCTTTGCTATCTTTTGGTATTTTTGTTCCTTTTTCCATATGAATCTTGTCTTAAATCAAATTTAAATGATTTAAATTATAGATACTTTCTTTGTTCACTTATATTGTTACAGTTTATTCTCCACCTTGGTACAACATTATTTTTAGAACTAGAACGATAGTATTTGGATATTTAGGCATGGGAAAATTAAGCTTATTTGTTTAGGAACCAAGTGATAATGCTACTGGCATTTGGACCAGAGTTATATTATGTAATGTTTGAGAATTTTACTAACTCTCATTTTGATTACAGATATGCTCATCTGCTTCCTAGGGATGATGAGGCATTTGAACATTACAATACTTTCTCTTCCAAGCGCCTTGATGAGGTATTCATGCTTTTAATGAATATGTGATTAACTTTTTTATACTTGAGTTATTCTTTTTTGTTTTATTTTTTTGGGATGAAAGAAGTTTCTCATCCCTACTACACTTGTTTTTATTGTCAATTTATACACCTTAGCTTTTCTCTATCTCATCCACATAACTTGAATTCTATGCATGGCATGACATTCATACACCTTGGCTTGGGCAATAACATTCTTATATTATTGTCATGTGGCATTATTGTTTTACTATAATATAAATTTAAACACCTTTTATAATATAAATCATTTGTCTAATTAAATAATGTTGTTTGTTGTGTCACCAAGTGGAAATACAGGGTCTTATAAGAGCTATAATTTTACCTTTTCTGCAACATTTTTCACGTGTCTTCATGATTAATCTTAGACTTAATAAGCAATAATTCAATTGAACAATTAATTTTCTATATAATTATCCCTATTGTCATTTTTGTTATTAATCTCATTCTTATTATTCATATTTTCCTAAAATCACTGATTTTAACTAAGTTATTGCTTATGCAGGAACATTTACATCAAACATACAGTGCAGGAAGGAGCTTTCAGGTAATTGGGTGAAGTGTCTTCTTTTGGATTCACTATTTTACTCTTCTTTAGATGATAAACGACTACAACCATTTGATTTCTTATGTTTCCTCTAAAATGGTTGGATCTTAATACCTGATTAAAATCATATGTTTGTTGTACTGTATGAATTGGTTGTCTCTACTCTCTAGGCTTGTGTCATTTGTTTTCTTCTAACCAAATTTATTTGGTTAAAGAAAGTATGACTATTATTTATTTATTAGATTGTCAGTTTGCAAGCTATATATATATATATATATATATATATATATATATATATATATATATATCCATCATGTTTGTAAAAAATAAAAAATAAATTTAAACTAAGATGATTATTTGAAAAATCGTCTTAGTTTAAATTTATTTAATTTTTTAAAAAAACATCTTTAACTAAGACGGTTCTAAGGAAAACTGTCTTAGAATGTATTTCTAAGACGGTTTTACCTTCTTAGAATGTGGACATTCTACGACGGTTTTTCTAAGTTATTTTAAAAAAAAATAAATTTAAATTAAGACGATTTTTTTTAAAAACCGTCTTATCTTAGAATGTGGGTATTCTAAGACGATTCTTAGGAGAACTGTCTTATAATGCCCACATTCTAAGAAGGTAAAACCGTCTTAGAAATACATGTTCTTAGAATGTGAGTAAGACATCAATAATCTAAATAGATCAATATATATGCAATGTTCTTTATTGGATAAAAATTAACACATCTTAGTTATTAAATTGTATATATAGATGATGTATGTGTGAATGTCATCATTGAATTGACTCTATTGATAATTCCTAATATATAGTTAATATTACCTTGATATATCAATAGAAAGTTCTAAAAAAAATATAATAGTTTCCTTTGACCTGAGATTATCATAATAATTAACAAGTTATTTGTCATATTTTAATTTTGGACACCTAATGCCTTAGGGTACTAGTTGAATCACTAAAAAAAGAAACTGGTAATTTCGACGGCCAAAATCTGTTGGAAACTTGAAATTTCCGACGGACAAAAATCCATTGTTGAAATGGTGGTAAGAAAATTTAATCAACAGATTTTTGATGTCCGTTGGTAAGTTATGTTGGAAAGTACCAACGAATCTTCCATCGGTAAGTTATGTTGGAAATTACCGATGGATTTTTCCGTCAGTAATTTCGGATGAATATTTCCGTCGAAAATACATCTGTGAGACACTACTGACGGATTTTGCCGTCGAAAAAATTCGTCGGTAACTTATTTTCAATAATTTTGTTTTGAATTTTTTATATTTATTATTTAACATCTGTTATTTATGAATATATTTTTTTATTTATATTAGCAAGTGTCAATATTGAAATTAACACATATATGTAATTGACTTAAATTCAAAATAAATCTAAAATAAAAGCACAATGCCTAATATGTCAATAGTAATTTTGTGTTGCTAAGTCAGTAACCAAAATAGTCACTGGCAGAGTGTCTCTGCTAGTCATCATGTTGTTGTTGCTTGTCATTTGGATGTTGGTCATTGTGTTGTTGTTGCTAGTCATGTGGTTGATCATTGTCTTCTTGTTGTTGTTGTTGTTGGTCGGGCTACTGTTGGTGAGGTTGTTGATGTTGATGAATAATGTTTCGTGCATCAGGAGGTAGAAATTGAAGTACAACTGACTAAAATACATGCATCTCCTCCTTTGATTGATAGAGCTCTTCCCTTAGTCGATTAATTTCTGCTGAATCTTGAGTGTGACTGGAAAATCCTTGCATATTATGCATGAACGTGTCATCTCCACATTTATAACTATGAGCAAGATCTCCAGTACTGTAAAGACGTCCCTTATGCTTTGGTCTTGCAGTTGCAACCCAACACCGAGTCCTAAGATTTTGTTCTTCAGCAGGGTCTAAAGGACTCATTTCTGATTCACCAACAATTGATGCAACATCAGACCTAGCTTGAGATAGTCTAGCCTCAAAATTTTCATGTCATTCATAAATAGTTATTATTTAATAAATATAATAAACATTTTAAAAAATAAAATAGCATGGAAGATAATGGTCTTACATGTGTTTGCCTAGCTCTATCATCAACAAATTGATCAGTATCCTTTTGTAAATGAGTTTGTTGAAAAACCTCATCAACGTATGCAGATTGACCAAGCTCCTTAGACTTAAACATCTCGGGCGCTGAGGAGGGCGGGGAGTGATCACCGGTGCAGTGGGGCACGGACAAGGAGCGGCTCCTAGCAGGCTTCCAGCGGGAGGGGTACATGAATGAATCGAATACACACCCGAACGAGAGGGATCCAGAGGCTGTGTAGGTATGAGACTGTACAATTGAGGATAAATTAAAGGATTTAATAAGTACTACCTATATCAACAAGGTGCATCTACTTTTCGGTAGCCCATAACATAAGAACTTCATAGTTAAGCGTGCTTGACTTGGAGCAATCTTGGGATGGGTGACTCCTCCTGGGAAGTTTCTCAGGAAAACATTAAAAAATAAATTAAACATAACCAAAGAATGAACAAGTACAAAAAGTGACTTTATAATTTTAAGATGATCTTACCAAGTGAATGGCGTGATATTGCAAGCTAATAGAACCACCTATGTGCATACACCCACCCTTTTCAGATGCCCAATTTTTTTTTGCCTGTTGACACTTGGAACGATACTTAGGTGCATTCCAATGTGATAACAGATCGTTCCAGACACGATCTCCAATCCAATATAGTCTTTTATTTTTATTTTGGCACCCTAAATATCTTAGAAAGTCTGAGAGACTTTCGAGTTAAAAGCTTTTCTAATTTCATTCTCTTCCTCCAGTCTCCATACCAATTTTCTATAAAGTATCATAAAGTTATGAAATGGCACACAATTAGCAAAATACCAATTTTACGAAATTAAATGAAATAAACAAAAATCATCATTAATTGGAACTGATTTTCCAACACAAATGAACGATATTAAATATAGAGCACAAATGAATGCAATATTTTTTCTTCCCATAGAAAAATTATTACTTAATTTGGAAATAAATAAAAAAATCCTAAATCATGAGTTATCCATTTTAGGCATATTAGTAATTCATTAAGAGATGAATAAGTTACCTTAAAACGCTGGAAAAGGAGTTCTTGATGATGTCTTGGAATTGTTCCTCATGTTGGTCATGGGTTAACAAATTGTTGTCTAATGGACAATGTGATAGCCTTTGCTGCAACCTTAGATGGATGAAACCTTAATAGAAAAAATAATGCATGAAAAATTAAAAGATTAAATGATGTATGACATATAATGATAATTATGTAAATTTTTAATACTTACACCCCATTGATTAATGTAATCGTAGGACGATCATTGGGGAGGTCTTCCATGGCCAAAATTGGAATGTCTTCATCAATAGGCATGTTCCCTACAATAGGGGATGGGGGTGGTGTGGATGTAGGCACTGGGACACTCAAGTTGCATTAGTTGGAGATAGAGATGATATACCTTCAATCGGAGGTAGAGATGGTGTAGGTACAACATTCAAAGATCTAATTGGCATAGATACAGTAGATGAGGATGAGGTAGATGATGATAAACAATTTCTAGTTGGTAGTAGTCGAACCACATATGGTTTTTTCTTCCCACTGTCTGTTTCCCACTATTGTCGTGTGATAGCGGTCTGTGAAGGGATACAGACTAAGACACATAAATTGGGATAAGTGATATTGATCCACATATATTAAACTTAGTTGATTTGCAAATAAGCAAGCTAAGTTAGGTTGGTCTGTGAAGCAAACAGATCAATGATAGAGTAGTCTACGTACCTAAATAAAAATACATGAAAAATGCAAAACAAAAAATTATATAAAAACAACAAAATTATTTATGTGCGTTAAAATTTAAATAGATTGTTCTACAAACTTGTGGACTAAATATGTTTAATCCATGGACTATGAGTTAACTTATATCAGCGCACATTTAAATGAGTTAAGCATTTTCGAATTTAAGTCTACTTTGCTTAAGAAATGATGCAAAGCAAGCAAAAATATACTTTGCTTAATTGCTTGGCGCATCATAAAAATGAAAATACAAAAAAAAAGAATCATGTGAAATTAACAAAAAACATTTATGGCAGTTCAGAAACCGCCATAAAGTGCGTTTTTCTTTTTTATTTGCCAAAAACATTTTTTTTGTTAAAAACAATTTTTTTTATAAAAAAAAACTCATTAATATTTCTCTAGTTTTAATCATTTTCATTAGTTCTATAATTATTTTCATTCCTATTTGATTAAATATAAAAATCGAGATAATGTATTAAATTTTTATTCTCTCAAATTTCAATACTATAATAATTATTGTAATTATTAATATTACAACATATGTCATTAAAAATATCAAACGTAATTTTTATCCAAGCTTACACTCAAATGTTTTTGCTTTCATTCTAAAAAGATTTGAGTAGTGGGTCAAGCAACTCTCAACAAGTCGCTAAAGGTGCATTTCAGATGCTTGAGTTTGTAATGTATTTCTCAGTTCTTGATTCTGTCTATCTTGCTCTTCAATCCATTGTGCATATTCAAGTTCAAACAAAGTTATCCCTGAAAGCAGGAGTTCCATATTAAATAATGCCACATGCTATAAGCTTATTTCTTCATGCACTAATGAAAAGTACTATGTAATCACAAGATAAATGTTAAATGAAATTTGACAATTCTATAAAAAAAAATGCCCGTTAAGTGTTAACATTAGGATATTCTATAAAAAAAGGTATGACTTTAAAATCTAATACAGCCATAAACATAAACCATTAATCAAACTGCAACCGCATCTTAAAACACAACAAGATAGTAGTTCACAAATAAGTGAAATAACTAAGAAAATAAGAAAATTGAGGAAGCTTAATACTGAAATTTTGAATCACAAACCTGGGTTAATTGTTCCGGATGATCCCATATAACTGACATCTAGTGCACTGCGTATGTACATGCCTTGCAAGTAGATAGTTTAGTACGTGATTAAACACGGTACAATTAAATACAATGCATAAATGAAAATGATGATTTTCAGTTAGGATCACCTGCTGCTTTCTTGCTTTCTCAATCTCCAACTCCAATTGCACGAGCTTCACACGGCTTATTTCTAATTGTTGATTATAAGCCTATGAATTACATAAGTAAGAATCAAATTATAAACACTGGCTAACTTCCTACAAATTCATTTTTTACAACCTTTTTCCGCAGTCGACATTTTCGAGCAGCCTCGCGATTTTGAGCTTGATGTCTTAGTGCCTACAAATAAATATTCATTAACTACATTGTTACAGACTCAAATAAAAACATTCATGTTTGATATCAGATCTCCAAAGCAGTAATTTCAGTTTCTTATTAAGGTATAAATATGTGAAGGAAATCAACATGTTTCCTTTCAAGTTATTTACAATGATTAAAGTGAGGCATGGGAAAGATGATGAGGAAATACATAAAAGAAATATATATTGATGAAATTTGATTATCTTAGTAGCAGCTTTGTCATTAGTCTCTTGATCATCTCCAGAAGCTTCCCTTGATTCGTGAGGAGTACATTCAGACTGGACAAATAAAATTCAAAAGACTTTTGTAAACAAGTTTTCCCACAAAACAATGTTAACTCGCTAACAAAAGAGAAATTCCTACATTCTTACCTTGTTCTGCATGCTAGGCTTAATCATTAACATTTGGGGAGCAATTGAGTTCAAGCTTCCATCAATTTTAAAGATGTTCGCCCACATGGTCACTTGATGGAATGGATCATATATACCCATCCTTTTCGTGAGGACTAGTTGAGTTGATGAAGAGTTTATATACTATAAATCATGCAAAAAGAAAATTCACATCTCAAATTGGAGATTCAATGCAATGTAGACAAGGTAAAATGGGAAAATTTAGACTTGGTTATCTATATAACTGGCAATTGATTTGAAAACTGGAATATCAGTTTGCTGGAAATTGAATGAAACCTCAACATCAGAAACAATAAGATTGAACTTTTCACATGGTTTATGTTCTGTTATCTCTAGGATTGTCCAAAGGAAATAACTGTTTTCTAAACAATACTATTAAAAAAAACAAAATAACACATGTTTGATGCCACTCATAAGCAAACAAGTAGCAAATTAAAAGTTGTTGCTCAAATCTAAACCAACCAACCAACCAACCAACCCACTTAGTATGTTGCAATTGGAGATAAGACCCAAAACTTTCATAAATGCAAAGGGAGATAAGAGCATATATCTAAGATATTTTAAAAGGATGAGGAGCAAACAACATGATTAGTCAGAATATTTCTAATAATTTAAAAAGAATGGTTGAAGTCACATACTCACTTATATTTTCAGTTTTCACTCTTTTCAACGACTTGCGTATTCTAATTTATAAATGAAAGCATGATTCTACATACCCTTATTAGCTTGTGGAAAATACCGAGCCCACTGAGGGAGATGTCCACTATAAGTTAGGATTGGCAGTACCCCTCTGCCTCCCTGTTATACACAAAAAAACAAAAGTGTTCAATTTCTAGCTATTTATGGGAACAAAATTACATTCTGATATGACAGGGAACATAACGAAATCACAGATTGGAGCAAATCCTTTCTTGATTGATTCCTAATATAGAGTTGTAGAGCATTAGAATTGGGATATGACAGAATAATTAGTTGGAGATCGGAATCATAATTCAATTCATGCAGCGATATGCTTGTTTGTGTCCTTGCAAAAAACTCAAAACCAAGCTCCTTTGCAGCTATGACAAAACCCGCTTCATCTCGTGACTCAGCTTCATAGAAAATTTCCCTTGACTCTTTATCTACATCTGGAATAGCTGTGTCACAAATAGCTAAAACTCTAAAGAATCTTTGAATAAAGTCTGGATATTTACAAGGTATATATTTTGAATTTCATTTAGCACATATATTACGCATTGTTTTAAAATATTTTTCTATTATAATTAAAATTTATGTACAATTACGAAATTTATAGGTTATATTTATTCAAATATGAATATAATTATGAATTATTGGTTGTTTATTTGTATAGCAATAGTATATACTTATTTAGCTCTATTCTTACTGTTTACTGATGCTCTAGGCATCCATTTTGTTAGATCCTAGTTTCTTTGTTGTCTTTATTTACCTGTATATGCATACCATGAATATGTATCACCATCTCATAATAAGGGTGAAGCCTATTGCAATTACCTTCAAAAATGTCATCATCAACATCAGTAGAAACATAATGAACTCGAATGAAACTTTAACCTTATTACAAAAGTCATACATAGGGTTGAAGCTCAAATAGGAGAAAGGTGAAGAAGAGAAGAAAATTACCAAAGTGAAGAATGAAGAGAACGACTACGGTTTAAGCTCAAATATGACTCACACTCGCTCGCAGGCGTAGGCGGTTTCCGAGTGCTATCGGATTCCGGCGGGTGAAGGAGCTCCACAGACTGCGTCGACTGGAGTTCAAGTAGCACGGTGAACGAGTTTGCGTTTTCCGATGCCAGCACCGGCCCCATGATTCCCTGAATTTCTTCATTGAATTGAATTGACTCGAGCGTGGCGCCGTCATGCACAGACCGTGCAATCCTCCCGGAGCTTGGTCCATTGAGTGAACAAAACGCAGCGTAGAAGGTCCAATTGAACCTTACACACCTCAAATTTTGTCTTAATTGGAAGAACTATGAACCGTAACAGTGTTGAAATTGGAGAGAATGAGGAAATTAAGAATGTGTGGGGAATTTCGTTATGAGTGAGAGATAGAAGAAGCAAAGCTTCAATGGTGGTCAATGAAATTCTCTATCTTTCTTTTTCTTTCTCTTTCGCTCCAGTTCTGTGATTTTGTCTCTGAGATTGCTTCTCAGCCATTAGAAGTACTGTGAAAGCAACATTGCTATGCTACAGTCACTCTACTAACCATTAAGGTCTGTTGCAGTTTTTTTTTTAAATAATATATTATACTTAAAATCTTGAAATTGGTGACCGGTACTGTGACATGAGTAATGTGGTTAGCTTTTTAAAATAAAAAAATTGTACATTTGTGACGGTTTATTGAGCCCGTCAAAATAAAATGGTCAAAAAAGCACTATTTTTTTTGTAGTGATGTATATATTGATATTTAATCAAGTAACTAATATCCCTTTTGTCTTAAATTCTTAATGATGATAAATTAGTTTCATCACCTTATTAGCTATCACCTAATTTCATAGTCACTTAGTATCAAAATGGAAACCATGTGCCCACAACAATCATATATATGTTTAGTAGGTTTCTATATAAATTTGAACTGTATAAAGCAATAATAATATTATTATTACCTGTACGTCCTCAGGCAGTGGTGAAAAGCCTTGGAGAGAACAATGTAATGGTGATTTTGGACAACCATGTGAGACAGGAGATGTGCTTCCTACACCAGCAGATGTTCTAATACACCCAGCAGTTATTTGTGAAATTCCACAATTAATCTTGCTTAAAAAATTAAAACATAACATTTAAAAAATTTCTAATACACCATTCGTTCCCTGCACTTCTTCTTTGTGTCTTCTCTTCTCTCTGTGTTCCCTGCGATTTTGTTCCGTCGCGGTCAAGGTTATCGTTTGTACTTCTGTTATCTCGAGCTGCCGTCATAGGTTGTGGTGGTCGCCGTCGTAGCTGTGCTAGTTTTTCGCCGCGATGAGGTAAGTGACCCTCCGTGTATCTTTCGTTTCGTCTTCCTTGTGGCCGAGTACGGATTGGTAATCCGTAATTGTTGAATTATACAGATTAGGGATCCATAATAAGGAATGGTAATCCATAAGGCTCATACGGATCACCAATCCGTATGAGTCATACAGACTAGTCATCCATATGAGCCTTACGGATTGCCAATCCGTAATAAGAAATGTTAATCCGTAAGGCTCATACGGATCGCCAATCTGTATGATTCATTCGGATTGATGATCTGTATGAGGCTGACGGATTTCAAATCCGTATGTGCCTTACGGATCATCAATCTGTATGAATTATACGGATTGGCAATCCGTATGAGCCTTATGGATTGGCGATCTGTATGACCCTTACGGATTGGCGATTAGTAAGAGCACACAGATTGATAATCCGTAAGGTTGACACGAATCACCAATCCGTATGGTTGTTACGGATTGATGATCCATATGAGTACTACAGATTGGCAATCCATATGGTCTTTACGGATCGCCAATCCGTAAGAACCATACAAATTGATGATTTGTATGATACCTACGGATTGGCGATCTGTATGGCTTATGGATTGTCAATCCGTATGGGTATTTTCTTAATTTTTTATTTTTGAACTTAGAAGTTAGGTTGCTTGTGACTGAGGTATTTTTTACATGAATGAAGTGAAGTGTTTTATGCAATTTTTATTCGAAAACATGTTGTGTAATGTTGTGGACCTGGTAGTTAGTTTTTGATCCACATGGCTATGGTTTGATCTACAGTTGTTAGGTAATTTGAAATGTTATAACTAAAGTGAACTATTTTATTCAATTGTTATTCGAAAAGCATGTTGTGTAATGTTATGGACCCTGATAGTTAATATGAGAAAGACATGGCTATGGTTTAGAATATTTTTTTTTACGTAATCGAATCAAGTGGAAAAAATTTTTCAGTAAAATAAAAACGTAGTCGATAAAAAGGGAATCAACGTAATAGATTAAAATAAGGAAATTAAACGAAGTCGTTATAATAGTGGTATTAGAGCTGTGGTTTGTTTCTTAGGACTGTGTAATTACCATGTGTTTGTTGTATGCGATCTGGTTGTATTCTTTGTGTGCTTGTTGTGTGACATATGTCTGTAGTATAATTCTGTATGTTGTGCTTTCTCTATGATTTTATGTTCTAATAAATGTTTATAGAATAGATGGTTATTAAAATAAATTCTTTTGGAATAACATGAATTTTATTGAATTAAAAGAATAAGAATTTACTTGTGATGACTATTCAGGAAATGGAAACTCATAGTAAGACCTTCTTTTTCCTTGATTGTCAAACAACCTGCGAGAAATCCGAAGAAAACCAAACCACTACGTATGTCAGAGTAGTAACCTATCGAGCACCTACTTCTGAATATGAGCCAGAAATTACTAAAGAAGATCGTCAGACTGTAGTTGTTCCATGGACAACTGATAGACTAATATACAGTCTTACCAAATATTTTATTTTCTATGGTGTTGAGAAACCTCCTGACGCATCCGCTTATCGTGTGGAGCATTACGACGTTATGGAGGAAGTAGGACAAAACTTCCCGTAAAATAAAAATAAAAATAATGATAATATGAAAAAATAGTAGTAGAAGGTAGGTGTAAAATAATAATGAAATAAAAGTAGTAGTCTGACTTGGTAGTAGGGTGACTTAGGAAATTTGGTAGCAAAATATGACCTAGTGTGGCTTTGTAATAATAACAAGTAGTTTGTACCAATCATATTATAGTAAAGAATAAAATAATGTGGATATGCTTTTCTTATTTTTTAAAAAGGTTAAGATGTTCTAATTTTTTTTGTTACAGATTATTCATTTATAACATATTAATTTTTGTTGTTGTTTTGAAAAAAATAAAAAGAAAATGGCCGGTAGAAATGATCGAGCTATAGCCGATGCGCTTCAAGCTTTGGCTCAGGCCGTAGGGAATCAACAACGAAACGTAAACACTGAATATCAGGGATTGGAAAGTTTTCAAAGAAACCACCCACCAAATTTCAAGGGAGGATATGACCCTGATGGTGCTCAAGCTTGGCTTAGGGAGATTGAAAAAATTTTCAGAGTAATGGCATGTCCCCCTGATAGGAAGGTACTTTTTGGAACATATATGCTGACTGATGAAGCTGAATTTTGGTGGGAAGATACTCAGTTAAGGTTAGAAGCTAATAACCAAGAAATAACTTGGGAAGTCTTTAAAACAGTTTTTCTAGAAAAATATTTTCCTGAAGATATAAGAAATAAGAAGGAAATGGAGTTTTTAGAATTAAAGCAAGGGAATATGACAGTGGCTGAATATGCAGTCAAGTTTGAAGAACTGGTGAGATATTTTCCTCATTATCATGGAATAGAAGGGGAAAGTTCTAAATGTGTTAAATTTCTAAATGGACTAAGGCCAGAAATAAAACAAGCAGTGAATTATCAAGGGGTTCATCAATTTCCTCAGTTAGTAAACATGTGTAGAATTTATGACGAAGATTCTCGAGCTAAGGCCTCTCACTACAAGAATATGGGGACTATTAGGAAAAGGATGGGATACCATCCAAATCAAGAAAAACCATATCAAAAACGCCGTCTGAATGGCCCAGATTATAAAGCTCCAACTAACCGAGTTCCTTCCTCTTTTCCTATTCAATGTTTTAAATGTGGGAAAACTGGACATTATGCATCCTCATGCCCAGTAAACGAACCTGCATGCTACAAATGCAACAAGAAAGGGCATTTTGCAGTGAATTGTCCTCTGAATCGCAAAAGGAAGGAAGAAGGAAATCAAGGACATTCCCCGGAGAAACCAAAAGCCACAGGAAGAGTATTTACTCTTAGTGGAGTTGAGGCTTCTCAATCCGAAGACTTAATTCAAGGTAAGTGTTTCATAAGTAAAACTCCTTTAAATGTGTTGTTTGATTCAGGAGCCACTCATTCCTTTATCTCTTACCTTTGTGCTCAAAATCTAAAACTTACTGTGTCTCCTTTAAATGTTAATTTAATGGTAACTACCCCGACTAGCAAATCAGTTATTACCTCTGAAATTTGTCTAGACTGTCAATTAGAAATTGATGACAAAATATTTTCTGTTAACTTGATCTTCCTACCCTTACAAGAAATTGATGTCATTCTGGGTATGGATTGGTTATCCTCCAACCATGTCATGCTAAACTGTTTCGATAAAACTATAATATTTGAAAATCCTCCAGTTAGTAAGGATATTCAGGTTGTCTCTCCTAATAAAGTCCTTGGAATGATGAAAAAGAATGATATTCAAATATACATGATTACATCTTACTCT
>PYAF01004759.1:346302-360990 GCA_007407185.1 Glycine tomentella
GGCATCTCCTCAATAGTGATTTAAATCTTTCCCAAGTCTCACAGAGAGGTTCATCTACTCCTTGAGCGAAAGTGGCAATGGCAGACTTTGCACTGATGAATCTTGAAGGCGGAAAGAATCTAACGATGAATTTCTCCTCCAAGTCTTCCCACGTGCTTAGACTCTTGTTGGGTTGTGATTGAAGCCAAGTTTTTGCTTTACCTGTTAAAGAGAAAGGAAAAGCTCTTAGGTAGACAGCTTCTGCATCCTCGTCCGGTGCTCCCATCGTGCTACACAGCTCCATGAAAGTAGATAGATGCGTATATGGGTCTTCATGGTCTAATCTGGTGAAAGGATGCGAGCCAATGAGGCTAAGTAGTGCAGGCTTCAATTCTACAACTTTGTTGTGAAAAGGAGGGAAAACTATGCTATTATAATGCTTGGGCCCTTGTTGGTAGGCATAGTCTCCAAGTGTCCTCCTCGATGGCTGTCTATCTTCTTCTCCCCCTTGATTAGCCATATTATCTTTTACCTGTGGTGAGGAAGGATCAATAGACGAAGTGCCCTCAATGTGCTTGTCAGTCTCTTGTTTCTTTTTCTTTCGAAGTTTCCTTTCGGTTTTGGAGATTTCCGGATCAAAATGAGATTTATCTGCAGACTTATCTCGCATAAAGGGAAAGGAAAGAAACTACAAGATTTTTGTTAAGCACAGAGGTTTTAAAATAACAAAGAAATATATACAAAAACAGAAAATAAAGAACAAGAAAATACTAAATTGAAATTTAAAAACAACTTAAGTAAACAAGCCAAATCCCCGGCAACGGCGCCAGAAACTTGTTAGGAATTTTATACCACGACAAGCGTACCGTTGTTATCGCTGTAAGTTTCAAATTTATAAAAGTTCGTCTCCACAGGGATTTGGGTTTACATCGGTTGATTTAAAATTAACAGTTTAGTAGTTATATACAGATAAAAGGCGAAGATTCATTTGTTTGTTTGCAGAAAATGTAAAACAAAGATAACGAAAACAATTAAACGATTACGGGAAATGAAATAAATAAATGGATACAAGTCAAGTGAATGTAGGATTGGATTTCGTCTTACTTATCCCTTTTTAATTGATTTTACCTATGCATGTTCTATTCTTGTTGCCGCACACGTATAAGTAACCTTAATTTGATTCCTCGCAATTACGGTACTATGGATATTTTACTAAACATCGATCCCTCGCATATTTAATTAAATACCCAAGCATTAAGAACTTAATCACGTGTTTAATGCGATCAAAACATTAAGCCCTATTCCTAGCAACGTAATATAACGAGTGATTAAATTCAGTTCAAACCCTAAATTTACTTTCCAGTCGCCTTTAGGGTTAATTTCATGAAACTAACGGGTAATTAGAATCAAGCATTAGGTGCAGAATAAAATCACAAACAAGAAATAGAACAATGCATAAATAATTAAAAGAGCATAGGGATAAGAAGAGTATGTCCAATCCTTAGAGAAGCTTAAGTGAACATGAGCAGAATCTCCTCGAGAGAATCACTGACTAAGCTCGTCATCGACCCTCTCTTTGGTAGAATCTCCTTACAAAAGTCACTCAACCTCACTTCCCTAAGGTTTACACTCACTTAAGAAGCTATGAAACAAGAATTAAGAGCAAGCAAGTGAAATGGGAGAGATTTCAGGTGAAGGAATGTCATTTGCTCCCAAAATTCGTCCCCTATATATAGGAAATGGCCTCCCGCCTGCTTGGGGAGCCCAGGCGACCAATTTACTCACAAAACAGGTGCCTGGGCGAGCTATGGCGGTCTTCCAGCGACCAAAATACACATGAAATGGTGGCCTAAGCGAGTTAAAACTTAGCCTTGAAGGAATCCATGGGCCTTTGGTGTCTGATGGGCCTGATTTGCTGTTTGATGCTTCTTCTTTTACTTGATTCACTCCATGCTTCTTCTTTTGCAATCTTGCTTCTTCCGTAACTTCAAAACCTAGCAAAATTGAATCAATTAATTGGACAAAAGCTTCTCGAAACACAAAAGCATAGCTTACCTTAATATTATGATCATATAACTAGGTTTATAGGGTTATCTTGTGATTAAATCTATAAAAATGACGGATAAGTGCTATGTTTGAATCCTATTTTCTACTGAAATGTGGCACTTATCACTTGCCCATGCTATTCAATTAAAGAAAGGAATAGTACAAACACTCTAACTTAGTATTAGCTCTGTAGGTCATAGGTAAATATATAAGAAAAAATTAATTCCATAACTCATCAACATCAATAAAAGTAATTAGATCATTTAATTTATTATAAATTTTAATTTAATTTTAAGACTATCTATTACATTAATGATTTTATAGTGATTATTATTCAAAAGATAGTTTTCAAGCAATGAGTGTATTTTCTTTTGTTAACAGCTCAATAAACACCTACTTTTATAAGAAAATGAATATATTCATTAATAGACCTTGTAATTAATTAAAAGAATGCAAGTATAAATTGCCTCTGAAATTTATACTTATGAGGATGAATGAATGCAAGTCGCATGAGCTCTACGTATGAGGAAGGTGTTGAACAATTCTTGGAATTTGCCTCTGAATGAAGTCAAACAAATGAGGATGAAAAATAGTTTTGTCCTTGTATAAATTGTTTGAATGGGAGACAACAACTACTAGAGGGGGTCCCAAACTGAATCGGTTGATGTACAAATGGAAGATCGATTAGAGGATATGATTCGTGATCTTGGACAAGAGTATTTTCAGCAAGAACATGCCCCTATATATGATACATTGGAAAGTGGTTCGAAGAAGTTGTTGTATCCGGGGTGCAAAAAGTCTTTGACGTTGTTATCAGCGGTGTTAAACATGATTAATGTCAAAGTGCCACAAGAATACTCTTCAAATATTAAGAGCCTTGTGCAGTTGAAAGATCTGAAACTAGTTGGCTTAAAGTCTCATGATTGCCAAGTCTTGATGCAACAACTTTTAGCTGTGGCAATTCGAGACATTTTGCCTAACAAAGTGAGGCATGCCATAACTCGCTTGTGTTTTTTCTTTAATGTCATTCGTAGCAAAGTCATCGACCCTGTATGTAACGTCCCGTATGCATCCGATTCATTAACATTGAATTATGGTCGTTAAGCGCAACAATTAATTAAAGCTAATTAATTCAGAAGCAAATAATAAAGTGACGTTATCAAATGTCAACGACAATACCCATTTTACATTATGTACGATGAATACTAACACCACACAACTAGAGAACTAAATGACCCATATTCATATATCTCAATCAATGTAATTCCACAATGACTGTACAATAATAGGTATCATATACTCGATCCTTTCTACATACATCAATATCTCTCAAAATATACTACACTGTACATCAATCGTGCATCTTCCCCTCAGGGGTACAAAATATAGGCATAACAAAACAATGAGCCAATATGCTCTCAAAATATGTGCCTAAGGTTCACACAGAACCATATCCCTACTCGGGCCTCTTGTCCTGGGATCCACCGTCCGCTCGCTGAGCATCACCTGCAAAAATATAATCCCCACACAGGATGAGATACAATCTCAGTAAACTCAAGGTTCATGGAGGCCTCTCCTCCCCCTGGTTCACTTCCATGACATATAGTATCAAAATTGGTATCACACAATCTAGCCATCATGCCTCTCATAAAAACACATCACATGTATATCACAACACAAGTGTCATTTCGTTGGGAGCTACCAACATCAGGAATGCAACACAGATATAGCATATGTATATATATAAACATTGCCTGAGGAAAATCATCCACTTAAGGGCACATTCTCTCAGAACTTTATTGTAACACCTCAACTTATAATCTTGTTATTATTGATTTTTAATGAAAATTCTTTTCAACTTGCTTAAAAATATCAAACCAACGTTACTAATAACTGATATCTAAAAGATTTCCATCACTAATTGATAATTATAAATATGATATAAAATAAAATACAGACTGATATCAATTCTATTACATAGTACAATTAACTATCTAAAACAAAATCCTCTTCCTGTAAGCAGCTAGACAGTCTCTCTTTACTATTCATCTGCTCACCCGAATGGAAATCGAGGTCATAGCAGGTGTCAACCACAGACACAACACAGGGTAAGTTTATGATAAACATAATTTAAGCAACAGATTATATTCAAGATGTAGATATTCATAACAACATCCTTAAAATTGCAGTTCTAATTTTTTTATGATGCATGATTCTCTTAAACTCTTATCATGTGGTACCAACTGTCAAGATAGCCCCATCCCAGTGGCACAGAACTAATCCGACCAGTCAGGGTCCCCTGGTGTTGCACAGGTTCTCACCCACACTTCATGTGATCATCATGGGTGGCGTGATTCCCCACCGCAAGAGTCACCCTCCAGCTCAGACTCCTCTTGTCTGAACGCACGGACTCAGTTCCTATAGCTATCTGACACACCTCTTCTCTGAGGCACACCTCCACTTTGAGGCAACTTTTATGAGACACAGGAAACTGATTCACTTATGCATAACTCATTCATTTTATCAACTCATATTTATTTTCAACATCAGTCTTCAATCATTGTCTCACATACTTTACTCAGAAATTCAACATAAATCAAGTACAGAATTCAGCTTGTTACTTATGTACAGAAACTCAACATATCATTCATGTACAGAGATTCATAGAAACACTCAACAAACATAAAACTTCATTTAGGCATTCAATCATATAATTATAACTTAAATCCCACAATTACTCAAATACAAGTTCTTCTTCACAGAACTTCAAACATTTATTCAAACACAAGTAACACTTAAACTGTCTTTATCATAAAACTTCCCTATACATACCTTATAACCTCTTACTAAGCTTGTCTATCTCTTCCTAAAGGTGCTAGCTTCTACACGTGATTCTTCAAAGGAAGTGGAGTCTTCTTCTTACTTGATTTATGCTTTGAAAAGGAAAGGATGAAAGTGAAATGAAAGAGATGGGAAGAAGAGAGATTCACGTCAGGTGTGTAGAAAGGAAATCTTGAAAATGACTTCCACTTAAGGGTTCTCCTCTCCTTTATATAGGGTTTGGAAAATAATAAAATATTTAAGGACATAATTGCCCTTCCTAGCTAGTTACTCCCATCTAGTTCCATCATAACTTAGTTTCTTCTCATTCCATTACATCCTAACTAAATTCATAATTACTCTTTTAAATATCTTTTACTTTATACAAAAATCTCCTAAGTCATGATGCCTTTTTTACAAGTGTCCCTTCACTTGTCCTATGTCATGAAACCTATCCTTTCTTCTACCTTTTCACGTGGCCAACAAGGGAAGGAAGAGAAGATTTTCTTCCTTTCATGTTATCTTGTAGAAATATTTTTCAAAGCATGATGACTTCTTAGCCCTTTTCTTCTCTTCTTCAATTGAACTTTCTTTAGCTAAGGGGAAGATTTTTATCTTCCTTTCCTCCTTCTATATCATGTTTTATTTCCTTTAAAGAAGAGAAAATTGTGTGGTTTCTTTTGCATGCATATGTCATCTTTTGATGAAGAAGAAGAATCTAGTTTCCACTTAACTTCACACATGGCATTTTCTAGTAGGAAGTAAAGTTTGATTTGAACTCTTCTACCTAAGAATAATATTGAATAATAGAACTCTAGAGATTTCCAGAAACTGACTTCAGTTACAATACAAATAACTCACAAACAGTCCATACAGAGTGTTACACATGCCTTACATACAAGACTGCTCTTATCTTTATTCTGATTGGTCCGTTCTACTTTTGACCATCAAACTTACTAAACCATTTTATTAAATAAGTCTATTGATGTGTTGCAAACACATCTTAGTTTTAGGCGAGTTTTAGGTTATGATTTAGTTAAATAGTTAAGAAAATAGGTTAGAATTAGTTTAATTGTTGATTATGTTTAAATTTATCTCAATTCATTACCATTATTGTATTTCAGGGCTAAAAGGAGGAGAAGCAAGGCAAGAAAAGAAGAAAAGCAAATCCAAGGTCTTGCGCGGATCGCGCCAAAATCCGCGCGAGTCGCGCCAGAGCTAAAATGAAGGCCCCAGTTTCTAAGACTCCACGCTATCAGCGTGGCGGTTCACGCCATTAGCACCAGGAAGCTGCAAGGGCCGCGCTATCTGTGCCACAAGCCAGAATCAACCCTTCCTTGCGTGGACTTCACACGATTAGCGTGGAGTCCCACGCTATCATCGCCATCCATTCGAAAGGCCCACGCGATCAGCGCGGGACCTCGCGCCATCAGCTTGAAATTGATTTTCTTTCCTGAATTAAACTTATCTGTTTCGAAATTTGCACAGGAAAAGCCTTTGTTACCAGAATTAATCTATCTTGAAGGCAATTATAAATAGGAACCTCTGCGATGAAGAAAAACATCTTTTACACATTGCAAACATCATTCTAAACCTTTGGAAATCAAGAATCAAGGCTAGGGTTGCAGCAAAATCATGTATTATTCAACAGCTTTTGTGTTCTTGGAGCCTATGTCAGGCTAAACTTTGTATTGTGGTTAGGCCAAGAACCGATGTGAACTCCTCTGTAACTTGACTGGTATTGAATGAGATTATTATGTTTGCTTTAATTTATTTTGTTTTTCATTGTTTTATTCTTGTTTAGAATTAGCCATTCGACCTAAGTACTGAGGGTTAGGATTCGCAATAGGGATGTTGGGATTCTAATTTCTAACATGAATAAATTAATAGTTGTTCATTACCTAGGGATAGGGATGCGTGGTTGCAGAACCTTATAATAAATTCTTTCAATTGCTTAACTCGATAGAATTCACTAAGGGATTAGGTTTTCGATTCAGGTTAAAGGGTTAATTCACTAAGGGGTTAGGGATTAACTAAACTAGGAAAGATTTATTCTCTGAGTAAACAGAAGTAATCAAATTTGATAACCAATTAAGTGAAAGAGGTAGGGATCAAAGGGAATTGTGTCGGACCACAATCATTCATTCCATTGGTAACAACTTCACTCAATTTTACTGCATTTATTTCTGTTTTTATTCAACATTCAACAACACAACAACCAATTTTTCACAAACATTTTCTTTTCCCTTTCCAATTGCTGAGACTAGAATTATTGTAAATTTCACATCAATCCCTGTGGAGACGATACTTACTTACCCACTTTATTACTTGAACGAGCGGTGCACTTGCAGTTATCGCAACATCTATACATCCTACAATTAAGAGAAAATTCCACATATTCTATTTATCATTTTTCTATATTTTCTGCTACTTGAATTCTCTTGAATAAAGTTTCAAAGTTATTACCTTATAAATTTCATATAAATTCTATTATGAGGTTTTCTGTGACAAAGTATTTTGGTAATTTGTCATTGAAGGGTATTCTGTAATTTTATCAAGTTTTCACAAAATATCTAAGGGTGTCTTGGCAATTCTAGCCTCAAGGGTACTATGGTAATTTTTCATTCACCCTAGGGGTATGATTGTAATTTCCAAAATATCCAAGGGTATTTATGTAATTTTCACCTTAAGGGCATTTCTGTAATTTCTGCTTCAAGGGAAGAGTGATATGGTCATTTCTCTTCAACTATTTTTGTAATGTCTCTAATTAATATTTCACACAAATACTTTAAATATAAACCAATCAAATCTCACATAACCTAACACTCACATCAATAATTGCACAAGAATAACTCATACAACATACATTTGCAGTTATTGAAATGTCAGGGTGTTACATTTACTCAGAATAGCATACACACACACACACACATAAGATTGCTTGAGGAAGATCATCCACTGAAGGGCACATTCCCTCAGGACTTTATTCAGACGTATATGACTCTTCCGAGAGAGATCATCCACTCAAGGGCACATTCTCTCAGTATTCTATTCATATAATTGACCATGAAGAGTTGTTCCACATGACTTTGGCTCTTCGAGAAGTCCATATTTAGTCTATTCTACTGACCAGAGAAGTCCACAAGTCCCCAAAAGATATCTTAAGCTCGCCCAGGTGAGCAAAACATGAAGGAATTAGCCGCCTGGGCGAGTGGAAGCATACAAGACTTGTGCCTATAAATACCCCACGGATTTTGGAAGCAAGGCATGTTCTTTTGGCACAAAATTAGCTACTTAATTCATGCTTTATGCTTAGGATCATTCCTAGTTGAGAGTAGAAGGTTAGGGAAGTGAGGAAAGTTAAGTTTTTGTAGTGGAGACTCTGCCAAAAAGAGGATCGCTGACAAGCTACTTCGTCAGTGATTCTCTTGTGGAAGTTCTTCCGATGCTCGCCTAAGCTTCTCTAGGATTGGACGTACTCTTCTTATCTTTGTGCTCTTTCAATTTCTATGCATTATCCTATTTCTTATTGGTGACTTTATATTATGCTTAATGCTTGATTCTAAGTGATCGTTAGTTTCATGAACTTAACCCTAAAGGCGACTGGAAAGTGAATTTAGGGTTTGAACTGAGTAATTTCACTCATTACGTTGCGTTGCTAGGAATAGGGCATAACCTTTTGATCGCATCAAACACGTGAATATAATCTTAATGCTTGGGTATTTAATTAAATATACGAGGAATCGGTATTTAGTAAAATGTCCTTAGGACTTTAATTGCCAGAAATCGAATTGGGGTTACTTAAACGTGTGCGTCAATAAGAATAGAAAAATAATGCATAGATAAAATTAATCGAAGGGATAAGTAAGATGAAATTCAATCCTACGCTTTCCTTGACTTGAACTCGTTTATTTATTTCTGTAATTTTATCTTTGTTTTACGATACAACATCAAACAAATGAACCTTCGCTTTAATCATCTGTATATAGACTATTAAACTAGTAAATATTTAAACTAAACCAAAGTAAACTCAAATCCCTATGGAGACGAACTTTATAAATTTGTAACTTGCAAAGATAACACGATACGCTTGCCGTAAATTCCTAACAAGTTTCTGGCGTCGTTGCCGGGGATTTGTTTCGTTTAATTAGTTGTTTAAATATAAATTCAGTTTAGTAGAATTTTTCTTGTTCTTTATTTTTTGTATATAAATTTTCCTATTATTTTGTTAACCTCGGTGCTTTCAGAATCTTGTAGCTTCTTCCTTTCTCTTTATACGAGATAAGTCTTCTACGGATAAACCTCAGTTTGATCCAGAAATCTCCAAAATCGAAAGGAAAATCAGAAAGAAAAAGAAACAAGAATCCAACAAGCATTATGAGGGAACTTCGTCTATTGACCCTCCTTCACCCGAAAAACCAGTGGTAAGAGACAACATGGCCAATCGTGGTGGAGAAGAAAATAGACCAGTCAGAAGGACTCTTGGTGACTATGCTTATCAACAAGGTCCGAAGCACTACAACAACATAGTCATCCCTCCTTTCAACAACAAAGTTGTGAAGCTGAAGCCAGCATTACTCAGTCTTATTGGCTCACATCCACTTGCCGGGCTAGACCATGAAGATCCTTACACACATTTGTCTACTTTCATGGAGCTATGCAGTACAATGGGAGCATTGGACGAAGATGTTGAAGCTGTTTACCTCAAAGCTTTTCCTTTTTCTTTGATAGGTAAAGCTAAAACTTGGCTTCAATCACAATCGAACAAAAGTCTAAGCACATGGGACGAGTTGGAGGAGAAATTCATCGCCAGATTCTTCCCTCCATCAAGATTTATAAGTCCAAAGTCAGCTATTGCCACTTTCTCTCAAGGTGCAGATGAACCATTATGTGAGACATGGGAAAGATTCAAGTCACTACTAAGGAGATGCCCGAACCACAACTTTGATGATGTCGCACAATTACACATCTTTTATAGTGGTTGGAGGCCCCAGACCAAGATGATTCTTGACGCTTCAGCTGGAGGAACCATGATGTCTAAAAGCCCCGAAGAAGCCATAGTGATCATTGACTCCATAGCAGCAAGTGACTATCAATCTCACCATGATAGATCACCAATTCAGAGGAAAGGAGTAATAGAGCTAGATACCCAAAATGCCATCTTAGCTCAAAACAAGCTCTTGACACAACAATTGGAGGCCTTAACAAAGCAAATAGGCCAACTTCCTCAACAAATTCAGCAGGGAGGATCACAGAAATCTCATACAACACACCAAGTTCAACAAATCCTGAGGTGTGATTTTTGTGGAGGAGACCATCAGAATGGCCATTGCACAATACCTGGTGATTGTTCACAAGAAGAGGAAGCTCACTACATGCAAAATCAATCAAGACCTCAACAAAATTATCAAGGGAATTACCAAGGTTATCGCAGTGGTCCAGGTTCTAATCAACCTTATAATTGGAGGCAAAATAATGCTTATAATGTCCCCACTAACCCTCCTTTTGCAGGTTCTTCTAACAATTCCTTTGCAAGTTCTTCTAATTCTTTTTCAGGTCCTTCAAATAGAAATCCACCACAACAAGCTCAGTCTGACAGATTGACAAAAATGGAAGACACTTTTACACAATTCATGCAAATGTCCATCAGTAACCAAAAGAACACTGAGGCTTCTATCAAGAATCTAGAAGTACAAATAGGGCAACTTGCAAAGTAGTTAGCTGAGCAGGGAGGTGGATCTTTTTCAGCAAATACTCAAATCAACCCTAAAGAGCAATGTAAAGAAATTATCACTAGAAGGGGAATTGTAGTGGGTAGGAAAGAGGAAGAAGAAAAGAAAAATGAAGGAAATATAGAGGAAAATGATGATGTAGATGAAAAAGAAAAAGAAAAAGATGAGGAAGAAACCAATGAAAAAATAGAGAGAAAAGTAACAAATGATGAGGAAAAGAAAAGAAATGATAAAGGCAAGGTTGTTTTAAACCCACCACCAGTCCAAAGCATGCCATATCCACATGCTCCATCCAAGAAAGCAAAGGAAAGGCAATACAAATGTTTTCTTGACATCTTCAAGCAACTACAGATAAATATTCCTTTTGCTGAAGCATTGGAGCAAATGCCAACATATGCCAAGTTCATGAGGGATCTCCTCACCAAGAAAAGAAGATACGCCGTTAAGGAGACAATCGAGCAGGATGCAGGATGCAGTGCCATCATCCAAAAGACCCTCCTAGAAAAGTCTAGAGATCTAGGTAGTTTTACAATCCCTGTTACTATTGGTAACTTATCTGTGGGAAAATCTCTTCTTGACTTAGGTGCAAGCATCAATCTCATACCATTATCCATGGTTAAGAGGATAGGAGAGGTTATAATCAAACCTACTAGGATGACTCTACAGTTAGCTGACAGATCTATTAAGCATCCCTATGGCATCATTGAAGACGTGTTGGTGAAAGTCGACAAATTCTTCTTCCCAGTCGACTTTGTAGTCATGGATATGGATGAAGACAGTGAAGTTCCATTAATTCTTGGCAGACCTTTCATGAAGACTGCCAAAGTTTTAATTGATGTTGATGAAGGAAAGCTCACTGTCAGAGTACAAGATGATGAAGTTCAGTTTAATGTTCTTGAAGCTATAAAACATACCTCAGATAAGAAAGAATGTTTTAGAGTAGATGTACTGGATAAGGTAATCTCTGACTCTAGAAGATTTCTTTACAAAAAGGATAGCTTAGGTAAAGCATTGACTGAAGAAGCTCAAGAAGAAGATGGAGATAAAGAAAAATCAAAGTATCTCCATCAACTAAACACATGCAAGGAAGTGCCTTTTCATCAATCCCTCTTTGAAGAATTAAGGGAAGAGAAGCAGAAAGAGGAACCAAAGCTGGAACTTAAGGTACTACCTTCACTTTTAAAATATTTTTTTCTTGTAGGAAATTCCCAGAAACCAGTAATCATCAATGCAAATCTTTATGTGGAGGAAGAAAAGAAATTGGTGGAAGTCTTGCAACAAAACAGTAAAGCCATTGGTTGGACATTATCAGACTTAACAGGTATTAGTCCTTCATATTGCATGTATAGAATTTTAATGGAACAAGATTATAAACCTGTTGCTCAACCTCAAAGACATCTTAATCCAACCATGAAAGAGGTAGTTAGGAAAGAAGTAGTCAAGCTATTGGAAGCAGGAATGATATACCCTATATCAAATAGTCAATGGGTAAGCCCCGTGCAAGTGGTGCCTAAAAAAGGTGGCATGACTGTGATAAAGAATGATAAAGATGAGCTGATCCCAACTCGTACTGTTACGGGTTGGAGAATGTGTATCGACTACAGAAAGCTCAACCAAGCCACCAGGAAGGATCATTTTCCATTACCGTTTATGGATCAAATGCTAGAGAGGTTAGCAGGTAAGAAATATTATTGTTTTCTTGATGGTTACTCTGGATACAACCAAATCAGTGTTGACCCTCAAGACCAAGAAAATACAACTTTTACTTGCCCCTTTGGTATTTTTGCTTATAGGAAAATGCCCTTTGGTTTATGCAATGCTCCTGCCACTTTCCAAAGATGCATGTTTGCTATTTTTTCTGATCTAGTCGAGAAAAGTATTGAAATATTTATGGATGACTTCTCGGTCTTTGGTACTTCTTTTGATTCATGCTTGTATAATCTTGATATTGTTTTAAAACGTTGTATTGAATCTAATCTTGTGCTTAATTGGGAAAAGTGTCACTTTATGGTGACAGAAGTCATTGTGTTAGGTCACAAGATTTCCATGCAAGGCATTGAAGTGGACAGAGCTAAAGTGGATGTCATTGAGAAATTACCTCCACCAAGCAATGTCAAAGGCATTCGAAGTTTCTTGGGACACGCAGGATTTTACAGGCGATTCATGTAACGCCTCCTTTTACTCACTCGTGCTTGATTGATTTTATATGGAAATTTGTGTTCTTTTTGTATTATAACGTTTTTAGTTATAAATTTTTTTTTTCGAAAATTCTTTTTCTCTTTGCTTGCAAATGATTCGTTTGTAATGTACACAGTTCTTCCTCACCATGAGAATAAATAAGTACAATCCCAAATACATGTCCAAAATAATATACAGACTGTTTCTAGATTACACGTCCATAAAATACATCAAACACAAAATACAAGTCATCAAGCTTTCTCATCAACCCTTCTTCACAATCTCCATAGCCTATACATCACTGTTTTCCTGCTCGCCCAAATGGATTGGGGTCATCACAGGTGTCAACCACCGACACAACACAGGGTAAGTCATGATAAACAAAATTTAAATATAAACAGACATAATATTAAAATATACATAACTAGTTACATAAAATACAGAGGATTTATTATCACGGTTATTAAAATTTAATTATCATCATTTATTCCACACATACATTAACTCATCTCTTTTTTTTATTCACACATAAAATGTAAGAAAAATGCATGCTTATCTTCTTATATGATGCATGACTGAGATCTCAGCTTCACAACGTCTCAATAATTGTGGCCATAGTCAGATAACCCCACCCTCACCTTAGTGGAACGAACTTATCCATCCGGTCAGGGTAGCCCAGTGGCGCGTAGGATTATCACCTCTACCTATGTGATCATCATGGTGGTGTGGTCCTCATGTCTCAACTACCCCCAAGTTCAAACATCTCAGAACGTATGGACTCAGTTTAGTTATCTGACACACCTCCTCATGAGGTTCATCATCTCAAATTTTACCCCACCGGGTATATGCACATGAAATGCAGAAATGATTCATTTTACATCTTGAAAATTATTCTTTTTCATGACATTCATCACAAATTCAATATCATCACAGGGTACACTTCTTAGAATCATTTCTCATCATCTATCACCCTTTTCATCTCATTTATTCATCACTTATTTCTTTAGTATCTCATATTCACCAAAAGTCTTAAGAAATCCACACATTATTTTAAAATCATCACATCAAACTTTTCAAGGCCAAATAATACCACACGACCATCATCACTAAATCTTCTTTGAAACCTTTCACTTGTGACAAAATTAGAAAGTTATATCTCATTTATGGTAGTTAACAAAATTTATATGATTTATGATTCTATACTAATTCTAACAACCAATTAAATACATAAAAACAAGTTAGATGACAACATAACTTAAAGAATATAAAATATATACTATCTACAAATTAGTCTATGAAATCATATAAGTTTAAACCATTATCATTATATATAGAGTTTTATTTTAAACTTTGTTGGTAAGTAAAGTTTCCATAATCATTTACTTAACACACTTTGGTACTAGAATCACCAACAAAATATTTAGCTAGAAAATATGTAAGACTAAAGAAACATTATAAGATAAACTTATTTGAGAAGCATATATACTATCCATAATCAAAACAATTCATGAAACATAAACTTAATCCTTTAAACATCAAACAGAGAATTATGAATCAATTTAAATTGAGTTGGAGTTTATTTATCTTCTTATTAGGATAAAGTCTCATGATCATCAATATCACCCATTTTAATTCTTCTTCCATTAGCTCTAATTTTATCAACTCAATCCTTTAAGCATCTTAAGTAGTAGCCTTGAATATACTTAAACTTGGTTTACCAAAACTCCCCTTACTTTAATTGTTTCTCAAAATCTAACAACTTGGCTCCCTTGTCCCTTGATTTCACGTGGCCTTGCTTGGATTGTGTGGTGTTTTTCTTTTGTGAAAGTGAAAGCACAAGGTGGTATATGGTGTGTACGGTTAAGGCTTTTGTGTTTGGACTCAATAAGGCTTAAAACATAAGTCAAGTGGGGTGAGTGAAAGGAGCTGCACG
>PYAF01004759.1:376141-394191 GCA_007407185.1 Glycine tomentella
ATCGACTTAACCCCTAAATTGATTGAAACCACAACCCTAACTGAAATATCATCCAATTAATTTTGTGATTAATGTTCGAAATTAGGAAATGAATCCATAACCTAATCCGTTTTCAATCCTAAACGCATTCATAATCATGAAAACAGAATAGCAATTGAAGAAGAAGATGAACATTCACATAGGATTCGAAATACTAAACCAGAACTCAAATTCTCCTTGTGCTTGGGTTGGATCCTTGAATTGATTGACGATTTAGCTTTCCATGATCATCATTAGTGAAAGCCCCATGGAATTATTGCATGAGAATGGAAGAATAGAAAAACGAAAATGAAGAACAAGCAAGAACAGTAGAGAGAAAATGAAGAACAAGGGTTTGATTCTAAAAACTAAAGGAATGAAAAATAAAACTTGTTTATTGAAATGTAAAGAGTGTTGTCCAAGTTTCACTAAAGTCACTAATATATGTAATGACTGAGTTCTGAAAATAAAATGGGCCACAAACAAACCCAACAATCTAATTATTTGCTATTTACAACCATGAATGTCAAATTCGCAGCCCAAAATTACAAGTGCAGAGGTGCTAACTTCAAAGCTTAAAATGACCCTCTAAATGATAGAATTGGCCTCGGGTTATTTCTAGCAAACTTGTAGATCTTTTCGTTATCTTTTCAGGGACTCCTAGAACACTCCATTCGGAGATCGTAGCACCCTATAGGTCCTGCACAAGTTAGATACATCAAGTGAGCAAAAATCCAAAAATATGCAACAATTAGCAATTAAGCCCACTTACTTGCCTAGGCCAAAAACTAAATTAGAATAGGAAAATAAAGGTCGAAGAGAGGTCAAATAAACTAAGAAGGATATAAAAATAGTCAACTAAAAGCACTCTATCATGCATCAACTATATTTGGTTTGTATTATGTGGTTTTTGCTTTTATTTAGATGTTTAATTTTGGTTGTTGCTGATGAATTCCAATAACAGGCAATTTTGACTAGATAAACGAACCAACAAATATAAGTGATTATTCAAAAGAGACAGTATGCTTCCTTATGTTTGTACATGAAGAAACAGAGAAATATTTGAGGAGTTATGGCAGGCTGGGAACCAGCAAGAAGATTGGCAGGCTGGGAATACTTGTAACTTAAGTTATCTTTTCCGTTGCTTCCAAAGCTTCTGTTGCATAGAATGGTTCCAAATGCCCACTATTCTATATGGCTTGATGGAAAGCTTGAGCTTGTTGTCGATCCATGTCAAATCCTTGAAAGGTATATTTCAGTATTGCTCTTTTAATACAATATACATATTCATGTTACATGTGAAAGTTATGTAGATCGCATTTCAGTCATACATCTGTACATCATCTGATATGAGATTCATCTTTCTAAATTTTGTGTTGATACATTTATCATACTGCCTGTACAGAATTGACTCGTTGATTTTATTTCCTCCTTAATGGTACTGCTTACAACTACAAATGCACTAGGAGTTGTGAAGCTTGATATATTCTAGTAGTATGTTTATTGGTTTTACCAAGAATGGTTATTTGTGAATTTTTTATTTAGTGTCACAATTGCACGATATTGTCCTGTGTAGTTGTTGCTCTTAACATATCTTTCTGGTTCTTTGTGTCATAACACGCCATTGAAAATTCTGGAAGTTCGACTATGTAATTTCCTTCCCACACAAGATGGCATCTTACTCTTTCTAGACCATCAAAGGCATCTATATTAGTCTTTAATTGAGATGTTGTGGTCAATGTCAGTATAGTTTTAATGAAGAAAACTTATAATTGGTCTTACAATACAGTTTATTGCATTTAATATGGTTGGTAGAACTCAAGATGTGGAACTACCTCTGTTGCCTATTTCAGTGGATTAAATACCAGTAGGTATTCTTTAAAGAGCATAGCAATGAAAAGTGAGGATCACTTAAATTTGAAACTCAATAAACCTTATTCTGGTCCTGGTTCAAATTTATCCTCCATAAAGGAACAGTAGCACTATTGAGCTCCTAATAAACCATTTTTGAGTCATTTATTGTCTTCCTTAACTTCCAGGTCCTAAGATACCATTGAGCTCCTAATAAACCATGTTTTAGTCATTTCATTAGCACTAGTACTCATCAGGAGCTACCATAAATAGACTTTTAAGTTATCACCATGTAGACCTTACCACTGGGACATTTTTTGTAGGAATATAGCTTCATTTTTTCTAGTTTGAAGTACTAGAATCTTGGCAATTTCCAAATTTACCGTATACAAGTATTATTTGGATAGTAAAATTTAATGATTAACAGCTTCTTCTATTCACTACTCCATATGTTGGTCACACCATTTCTTTTTTGGATCTTTCTCGTCCTCCTGCTCTATGCCAAGTCTTGTTTTCCATCTTGGTTGGGTGGCTATCGACCATTTATAATGTATCTTGCATGAAAATCAAGGTTGAGTTTTTATTGGATTTTCATATATGCCTTTTGGGGTATATCCCTTAATATCATTTAATAGGTGACACGTAATCATACCTATGCTGACTTTGTAGTAGGTTGATGTTACATTTTCTTGATAGAATACATGTTTTGGCACATTAATTGTTGTCATCCTTATTTAGGTTTTTTTGGAGGAAGAATGCAAATTTTTTGCAATATCTAAACATTATAGACACTTTGATGTATTTGTTGAGGCCAAAGCAAATGAAGTTGTTGGAAAGTATGTGAATGCCTCTATTGACTTTCAGATTCCATTGTTACAAATGATGGTTAACCTTGTTCTATCTAAATTACAATTGGTTCTGGTTCATTTCTCAACCTTGATGGCTAACCTTGATGACAAACTTCCGTATCCCCAAAGGCTTCACTTCCCATCAGAAGTTAATCATGGTACAAATAATAGCTGGTAGTTTACTTAATCAAACCACCCTTAGATGATTCAAGGGTAACAGGTATATAATTAGTTGGTAGTTATATTTGTAGCAAACCAATTACATTATTTCATACTCATAACATATTTTTGTGTGTGGTCAAGTGCGATGTTGTAACACCCCGTGTGCACCTGGTGTATTAACATTATTATTCATCAGAATAGCACATAATCACTTTAATTAAAACCTTTTGCGGAAGCATAAATCGAAAACCATATTTCTTGATCACGTTATGTATGGAATATATAATCTCAAAGACACAAAGCATCACAAGCCCCTGCTGATCCAGAATCACATCAACATAACCATAGGCAGATCACACAAATATCTCAACAGATATAACAGGAGGAAACGTTATTACATAACATAACTGGTCATGTACATATACATCATCTGACACTCAAAGTGTCTATACAAAAGAATAGGCATACATCGCCTTGATCTCAAAGATCCTTCCTCACCCGAAAGCATAATATATGTGCACACACACATATCTTCCCTCTACAGGGGTACAAAACATCATCAAAACACATCTGAGCCACCCAGCTCTCCCTGTTGTCGCACGGCCAAGCAGTCACTATCTCTACTGGGGCCTCCCGCCCTGAGACCTCTCCTCTCTGCCAGCAGAGTCACCTGAAATAACATAAGCCCCACACGGGGTGAGATATACATCTCAGTAAGCTCAGGGTCCTTAGAGGCATCTCCTCCACCCTGGCTCACTTTCCATGACACAAGTCATCAGGCATTACAAACAATCTGGCCTCCCGACCCGGCCTCTCGGCCCTCATAATAATACAAGCAAGTCATTTTGCTCTATGTACGGCGGATTTCATCAAAGCTGTAACACCCCGTGTATACTCGGCATATTATCATTACGATTAAATCAGATTAGCGCTTAAAACACTTTAATTAAAACAAGTTTATCGCGGAAGCATAAAAACCAAACCATATTTCTTGATAACATTATGTATGGAATCACAATCCACATCAAGCATCAACAAGCCCCTGCTTAACCAGATCATACAAACCAACCATAGGCAGAAACACAAATATCTCAAAGATATAAACAGGAGGAAGCATAACAGAACGAAACCGGTTATATACAACATCAATATATGGCACCCGAGGTGCATATACAAAAGAATAAGCGTTCGAGCGCTTTCTGATCCCTAGGATCCT
Source organism: Glycine tomentella (assembly GCA_007407185.1). Taxonomy (NCBI): domain Eukaryota; kingdom Viridiplantae; phylum Streptophyta; class Magnoliopsida; order Fabales; family Fabaceae; genus Glycine; species Glycine tomentella. The sequence continues at coordinate 380,237 of PYAF01004759.1, forward strand.
TCCTCACACGAGGGCATACTATATATACATCAGAGTATACAAAACAAACTACATGTGCAACACATGTCTTCCCTCTACAAGGGTACAGAACATAACAGGATGCTGAGCCGAGCTCCAAGCATACAAAACACCACAAAAAGCTGAGCCGAGCTCCAAGCCATCCACTGCTGCCCAAGGCCAAGCAGGTACCGTCTCTACTGGGGCCTCCTGCCCTGAGACTGCTCCTCTCTACCAGAAGCATCACCTAAAAAACACAAGCCCCACACGGGGTGAGATAAACATCTCAGTAAGCTCAGGGTCCTTGGAGGCATCTCCTCCACCCTGGCTCACTCACCATGACACAAGTCATCGGGGTGTCACAACCATCTGGGCCATCCCGACAACTCATAACAATACAACAAGCTATCCAAGCTCTATGTACGGCGGACCGAGTCAAACGCCGACGTCAGTGTGAAACTGAAATTCACACCCGTGCTGTAACACCCCGTAGGCCTCCGACGTGTTATCATTAAATATATCAGTTTAACGTTTAAAACATAGTTTATAAAACTCAGCGGAAGCACAGAATCGCTTTTCTTGATACATTATGTATGAAATAACATCAATCACATCAAAGTCACACACAAAGCACAAAAGGCACACCCCTGCTGATCCAGTTTCTCATAACATATACCATAAAGACAGATCACCGATGAACTTAGGCAGATTTATCAAATATACAGCAGCTATACTCAGGAGAATAGGTCTCATATACATAACATAAATAGTTCTGTACAAATCTACATCAAAGCTCACACCACATCGTGTGATACAAAAGAATATCAGCCCTCACAGAGGGTATACAGAACTATACATCAACATCTGGTGTACATACACACCATCCCTACTCTAGGGTACAAAATGTAATCAAAACAAACCAAAAATGAGCCTATCAGCTCCATCTGCTGCCATCAGCCAAGCAGAAAAGTCTCTACTCGGGCCTCCTGCCCTGAGACTGCTCTCTTCGTCTGGAAGAGTCACCTGAAAAGCATAATCCCCACACGGGATGAGATAACAAATCTCAGTAAGCTCAGGGTCCATGGAGGCTTCTCCTCCACCCTGGCCCACTTCCATAATACATTCATCAGGCAATCACAAGCAAATGGCCCACTGGCCCTCATAACAACATAAGCATAGCATATAAACATGGCGGAGCTGCCTCAACGCCTGGCGGAGCTACCTCAACGCCTATATCAGTGGGAGTCCGGAACTCGCACCTGTGCCATCCCATTGGGTGCTAACCCTTCGCATGGATGCACAACATATGGTACCTCCGAGAATAGAAGGAGCTACCTCAACTTCTAATCTCCTGACCTGTGGGAATCAATCCCCTGGGAGCTACCTCAACCAAGAGCCAGTCATGCTAGGAGGAAAACCATCTCCTAGGGAGGTCCATATCTATCTATTGGCCAACAGATCTATCACAGTCATATCACAGCACAATCAAGAACAGATGCATACATATATCATTATGAGGATGCAACTACCACTGCATGCATCATGAAATGATCACCACTCCCCCGGAGTGTGGTGTGGCACACAAGATGGGAATTCATTTCCCCAGAGACACTGAACTTACCTGGTAAGGTCTCAGTCAGCAATTCCTTCCCAGGTCTGTGGCTCCCGCCACCCAACGTCTCAGAATCAATGCCTATCCAAGGCATATGCAATTTCATATCAAAACCAGACCACAGACAAGAAATTCACAATATGTATATATATACATCATACAGAAATCCCCTATCCTAGGGTTCAAGCCAACTCAGCCTACACTAGGCTGCTCTAAGACCACTCAAGGTCCATCAGGATGGAATACAATCCATCTGAGTCATTCTAGACTCGCTACACATATATATAACTAAGCTTTACTCAGCTTCACAATTCAATTGTTATCAAGAAGGGCTGAGGTCCACTCAAAGCCCTGCTCTACTAGCCTCTCAGCTCAGAGCATCACAATCAAGGCCCTAGCCTATCAGAGAACCATCAGCAAGTGACTCTACATCAGTCACACAGGCATATACAAAGCCAAAATCAAACATCACCAGTAATGATGATTCAAGATTCTAACTTCCTCAGAACAGTCCTCTGAGTATAAGACTCTACAGAGTCCGGGCCTAATAACGGCTCTAACACCTCCAAAAACACCCCTCAAGATAACCCCAAACCCCTGAATCCAAAACATAGAATCAACAGTTAGAGCTCGAGTTTCTTACCTCGGGGATGTTCAGAAACACCAGGGACTCGCTTTCCCTAGGATAGATCGCTCAATCAAGGCCTCCTTCGCCTTCAAACTCCGAGCTCTCAAGGGTTCTCTCAGAGAAATCAATCTCACTATTTCTCACCTTTCCTCCGAAATCAATCGGGGTATCTCCCTTATCTCGAGGTGCTGATCATTTTCTCAGTTGGGTCGGAGGTGTTTAGATGAACGATGAAGAAGATACAAAGCTCAAACGCTCATCAATGGAGGTTTCTTCCTATTCTCTCCTCTCCTTTTTCTTTTTTTTTCTCCCTCTCTCAGCCCAAAAGGTTTCATATAAAAGCAAATCCGTTGATCCCGCGCGACTCGCGCCAGTTACCACGCATGTCGCGCCACATCACTGCCAATCCACGCGACTCGCATGAACATTCACGTCACTCGCGTGGAGCTCCAGAGGAAAACTTGATTCCTAGAGCACTTCCTACGTTTCTCGCGTGGATCTTCACGTTACCCGCGCCATACCCTCGGCCATCCCACGCGACTCGCGCCGTTCCCCAAGTGGGTCGCGCCATATGCCAGAACAACCTTTCCCATGTCCTTTCACTCCTTTTCTCTAATACTCTCAAGCATACTTATTTTCCTTAATCTAGGCTTAACTACGTGCTTAAAAATCAAGGTATTACACGTGCCATCCCATTGGGTGCTAACCCTTCGCATGGACGCACGTATATGGTACCTCCGAGACTAGGCAATCAACCGCGACGGGACACACCTAGCTCTTGGTCTTAGGGAATCTTCGCATCCCTAGACCGAGTCAACCATGAGCATACCAAACTAGGAGTTGCGCTCTACTCCTAGGGAGGTCCATATATATCTTACTGGCCAAAAGATCTAATAACAGGCTTAACACATTTATCAAGCACAGATGCAAGCACATATTATCATGAGTATGCAACATCCACACAATGCATGTATCATGAATGAAACCACTACTCCCTCGGAGTATGGTGGAGCACAAACAAGTGGGAAACATCCCCAAGGGTCCAGAACTTACCTGGCAAAGCCGAGCTCTGCAGTTCTCCCCGTGCTCTGTGGCCCACGCCACTGACACCCGTGGTGTCACGCCCTATCAAGGCACACACATAACATGTATCAACATACAAGCCACACAAGGCACAAGCAATACGGTTCTCAACCGCTCACAACGAAAGGACTCACAATCCTTTCCAAAACCACAAGGTCATCTATCCTATGGTTCAGCAAGACTTGGCATTCACAAGCCATCATACCAATAGCCTCACAAGGCCATCAAAACCACAATCCAAGGCTCTAGCATGTTCACATATGGCCAAGCAACTCAGCCCAATAACACACATGCCTCACAAAGAGCCAAGGAATCAAAGTTCACCAAATTCACATATGAGAGCTAATCCTACATCCTCACAACATTCTAAGCACATGCTTCAACATGACCCAAGGCTAAAACTAGCTCTATCAAAAGTGGGTCACTATTCACCCTAAACCCCAACTCACAAATCAAAAGGTGTTTCTCGAGTTTCTTACCTCAAAGGTCGCAAGGAAGGCCCACGAACGACTTCCCCTAGCTTGGGTACTCACGAATGGTCGCCGTTCCTCGCCGAGCTCGAGTTCCACGAACTTCCCTTGAGAAAGGGATTCTCACAATGAGTGGGTTTGAGGGGAAAAAGAGGATGGATTCAAGCTCTAGAAGTGATTTCCATCACAAAATGTGTTTAAGGGATGGATTTTGATGAGATATGGTGAAGAAATGAAGCTTGGAGGTCCAACAATGGAGGAAAGGGGCTGGAGGAAGAAGAAGAGGGGGTTTTGGCTTCAGAAATCGGGAAACCCCACTTATATAGTGGTCCTGTCAGAGCTGCCGCACTGATCGCGCCACTCCGGCGCTGATCGCGCCAGCTGTAGATGACCCCGGCGCCACCCGCGCCAACCCCGCGCCAAGAGCGCCGGCCTCCAGAACCTCTGGCGCCAAGAGCGCCACATCCCGCGCCAAGAGCGCCAACTTCCAGAGCCTCCCACGCCGTCAGCGCCAACTCCGGCGCCCAGAACGTCAACCTCCAGAGGTTCTCGCGCCACCGGCGCCAACTCCCACGCCAGGAGCGCCAACCTCCAGAACTTCCGGCGCCAACCGCGCCAGCTGGGAAAACACAACATGGTCTGACGCCACCAGCGCCACCCTGGCGCCCAGAGCGCCAACCATCAGAGACCATGGCGCTGGGAGCGTCGCTCCCGCGCCATCAGCGCCGCACTCCAGAACTGTGGCGCCATCAGCACCAACCCGGCGCCATCAGTGCCACAATTCTGCATAAGGTTTTCTGCAGAATTCTGTAGCAGACACCTCCCGATTCGCGCCATACACGCCCAAACTCGCGCCGAACGCGCTGGGACTTAGGGTTATCACAAACGCCAACCTCAGTGTGAGATCGGAACTCACACCCGTGCCATCCCATCGGGAGCTACCTCTTACGCATGGACGCACGTATATGGTACCTCCGAGAATAGGCAATCAACCGCGACGGGACACACCTATCTCTTGGTCTTGGGGGATCACCGACCCCTAGGATCTCATCAACCATGAGCAAACCAAACTAGGAGGAAACCCATCTCCTAGGGAGGTCCATATCTATCTAACTGGCCAGAAGATCTATCAACAGGTATCATACATTTCTCAAGCATAAATGCAAGCATACATATCATTATAAGGATGCAACAACCATCAATGAATGCATCATGAATGCAACCATCACTCCCTCGGAGTGTGGTGGAACACAGCAAGTGGGGAACATCCCCAAGGGACCAAGAATTTACCTGGCAAAGCCGAGCTCTACAATTCTTCCCTTGCTCTGTGGCCCACGCCACTAACACCCTCGGTGTCACGCCCTAACAAGGCATACAAGCACATATCAATCACCATCCTATCCGTACAAAGCATTTATTTCTAGCAAAACATACAGAAAAGCATAAACTGCTGCATAAAATTTTGCAGATTTTACACCCACTTTGAAAAATCACAAATCCTTGTGGGAAGCTCCTAAAATCACAAGAATTTAGAGGCATCAAGATTTATCTCTCATCTATTAAACAAAACTGGTTTCATCAAAAACCATGAACCACAGCCTCTGCCGCAAACCAAAAACCAGAACTGTCACGCACTAAAATAGTGTTGACAGCAACATACCAACTCAAACAGCCATCTTTCAATGACAACCCACACCAGGTTACTCGTCCAAATGAGCTGATATTTTACAGGCATGAATTTCACATACCCATCTTTCTATAGCCACAGAAAGCACTCGATTTGGATCATCCTAGACAGATTTATGATTTCTGCAAAATAGACCTCTGCAGTAGAAAAATCTGCTAAAAACAGAGTATAACTCTACACCACAATTTCTAGGAGTCTCCAAAAATAGCACGAAAATTTGCAGAGTAAACCTAACTCTCTTAGCTTTCAAATGGCACCGGTTTTACACCATTTGGACACCGATAGCTCCTGCTATGGGCAAAACATCATAACTGCCCAAATAGGTGTTCTTCGCTGTCATGAACATGCATGCATGATTTATGCATGGAACACGATATCAGCTTAAAATCAACTTCTACACACTCCAAATCATACTTCAAAACTGTCTCACCCTCCTAAAACTCAGCATTCATCAATCTCACTCCAAACCCTAACCCTAACCTCAAGAATCAAGGAGAAATAGGAGGAGATTTCAAACCTTAAAGTTCAATAGACCAAAATGGAGGGTAGACCAGCACTCTATGGCTTCCAATTGCGGTTTAGCGGCGCCGAACGAAAATGGGCAGATTCAATACCCACTCTTTTCTTCAAATCACCAACACCAAAGCTCAAAAGAAACAAAGAACAAAGAAAAAGGCTTTCTTCCTTGCTTGATTTGTGATTTCGGCCACTAATCAAGTGGAGTGGCAAGAAGAGAGCTTGGGAGTGGAGAAGAAACCAAAGAAGAAGAAAAGAGAAGAAGAAATAGGCAGAAAATGTGTTCTGCTTCTTTTGAACATGAACCCGGGGGTGCGTCCAGCAGTTACTAACTACACCCGAACCTCTGACAAAGACCAAACTGTCCTTTCATAAATCCATTTAATTACGCAAATATCACCCAAATTACTTTAATTAAATTTAGTGATATTACAGATGCCATCATAAAAAATGTTCTAGACCTATGACTATGAAACATACATATGCAGGATGACATTGGTCCAAACTTCATTTGACTAAGAAATTAAATAAACTAATGGTAATGAACAGTAATTATTGATAGTTTTATATTTTAATATTTTACTTTATTTACTTCCCTTTAATGACTTATGGTTAATTAATCAAATGATATTCTCATTTGCATTGTTGGTAGGAACACATGTTGCAGAAGGACATACCAGCAACTGTTTCCAACCCTTGTTGTTGCCTAAAGATTTGAAGGGCAGGACAGACGAACTTCAAAATAAGTTGCTGGTACATTTTGATCCATCAAAGTGCTTTATCAGAGATTTAAAGGCATGTACAGTGAGAAGCCATTCATGTCAAATATAATGTTGTTTTCCCTTTGCACAATATCCTCTTTGCTAATTAGATACTATCATTTTATCATTTGCAGCAAGAATTCTCAACTAGATTCCAAGTATGGCATGATTATCCATAAAGTGTGTTATTGGCCTAACATGGGAAGAGTCATGTAGCAGCTAGAGTTGTACAGGAGATGGGGAAAAGTTGGGTTGTTGCCTTTGCTTTGGGTATACAAGATGTTGAAGAAGGAGCACATGTCAATACATGCACTGAGTAAGGATAAAAGCCATGGATACTCGTAAATGAGGGGGGGTTTATTTTTGAATGTCAGTGACATTATTAAATGTGTTTTGCTGAAGAGACTTAATTAAACTAGTCTTCCATATAAACTTTCTATATCTTAGTGCATGCAATAGGTAAATGTGCTTTTGTATTCATGCGTAATGGAAAACATAAGTTTGCTTAATAGTTATTTCAATTTTTCTTTGAAGGCTTTTCCAGATATGGCTGTTATTTATCATTTTACTTGTATTCTTGAATTAAGTTTGAAACATCACATCATTGAGTTTTACAAAATAATTATGGTAGTAAAGTAATTTGACTTAGGTTTCATTTATTTATTAAATATTATTAATTAATTATACGATTTACTGGTCACATTGATCATAATTTTACTGTCATTAAAATGGTAAAAACCATCTTCGTATACGTGTAAAAAAAAACTTTCTAAGACAATTTTGAGGCGAAAACCGTCATAGAATCATTACTTTCTAAGACGGTTGTCACTAAGAACCTCCTTCGTATACATTTAAAAAAAATAAACAGAACAGCTTTCTAAGACGGTTTTGTGGCAAAAACGTCTTAGAATGGTTACTTTCTAAGACGGTTGTCACCAGGAACCGTCTTCGTATACGTGTAAAAAAAATAAACAGAAAAGCTTGATAAGACGATTTTTGAGGTGAAAACTGTCTTAAATTGGTTACTTTCTAAGATGGTTGTCACCAGGAACCGTCTTCGTATACATGTAAAAATAAACAAACAGAAATGAGGTGAAAGCCGACTTAGAATGGTTACTTTCTAAGACGGTTGTCATCGGGAACCATCTTTGAATGACTAATTTTTTTTTTTTGAAAATGAATACTACGACAGTTGTTCATAGGAACCGTCTTAGAATTGTAATTACAAAGACAGTTCAATAACCATCATTGAATAGCTCCGCTTTCTATGACGCCCATTTCGAAGATGGTTATAGAACTGTCGTTGTATGTCAAACAACTATCGTAAAAGACTCTCGTTGTAGTAGTGGCCTAAACTAGGATATTCTTTCTCTGATTAGTATATGAATCCAATTCTGTGTATGCATATCTGAATTGATGGATTATCTTAGTTGTTTTTTGGGTGAATATTACAAGTAGAAATATGGATAGGTCATACACAAAGAACTTTTCGGTTGTGTTTTGGAGTATATGTTTTGTTTTGATATAATTATCTCACTGCACAACTTATACAATGTAAGACTCCTTTCTTATAAATATATATTAATTTATTAATTGTTAAAAAAACATTAAAGCTAGTAATTATGAAGAGTATTTTTTCTTTATATTTTATCATTTATCAATTTTATGTTGGTTATGTCTAAGATTAATAAAGTGTTAGATGTATATCTCTACAAGAATATCTTCATTGGAATAACCCGTGGACCCTCATTAATAGTTCCAATTACTTCTTACACACAATTAAAACTACCACAACTTAATTTGAGCAATGAGCACTCTACCATGACCCCTAATTTTTCAGCTACCAAAACCAAACAAGACACAACACAAGGCCACCCCATCTTTTACTCCTTGGATTTGAAAACCAACTAGAAAGAGAGAACTCAGGCCACCCTTAGCAAAAGTACATTGTCAGGAATAATTAATCTTAATTGTTTCAACTAAGGTCAAAGTTATTAGTTGAAGAGATTATGTTATCATAATTATAGATATAAATTCTATTTAACATAAATATCAATAATATTTGTTCATATTATATAATAGATGTTAACTTAAATTACTTTAATTTAAGAAAGAATTTTATTATTCGTAATAATTATATCTAATTTGAGCAAGATCATTTCTTATTATAAAAGACACCTATGGCCCTATTAAAATTCAATTTCAACTTTTATTTAAAAAAACTTAAATCCAAGTAATATAAAATAGAACAAAAATAAAACAGATGAGACTGTAAGTAGACATTATAGAATGTAAGTGTGAATAGTTAACCCCAATGAATTTGGTTGTCTGAATTCATACCCTAATCCAATTCATTGATCTTTCGCGCCTAACTTGTATGCAATTTTTATATTCTGCATATTGCCAAAAACAATTTTGTACAAGTTTAATGGTACATAAAAAATGTATTATTTTGTGTATTATGAACATAACATTAATTACTCATAGAAAGAAAATTTTCAAATTAGTATTTACTTCCTTACAATCTCAAGCCAAGTTCAACAAAACAAAAACTAATACTAACTCTTACACAGTTCTCCAACAACTATTATAAATCCTAAGATTATCTTTGTAAATCCTAACTTGATGTATCTAATTTATCTTATCTTAAAGAAATAACAACTTATTTTCAAAAAAAAAAATCTAAAACCAAGCGATTATTTTTTTCTTCAAAAATAATCTAAAATAAATAACTCAGATTTAATAATACGATCATTTCTGAAGTTAATTAAACAAAAAATAACCAAAATATTTAGTTTAATTAATTGAATAGTGTATGAGGGTGTAAATCTCCTAATACCTTGTCTTGCATGGCAAAAAGCTTTGGGTTTAATCTGGGTTTTGCTAGTGCCACAAGTGGGTGGCCAAGAAGAATATCATGATTGCTCTGAGCAAGGTTGATACGTGACACATTGGGTGGGGCAGTCCAAGTGAAGGCTTGAAGCAACCTAGCAAATAGCATCATAGTCATCGTGGTACCAAGCATGATTGCTGGACAACCACGTCTTCCCGTGCTAAACGAAATAAACTTCAAATCTGGCTCCGTCAAAACAACAACCTCACTCTCATTCATTATTAGGTGACGTTCTGGCTTGAACTTGTGAGCTTCGTCACCCCAAACTTTTTGGTTTCGCCCAATTTCTTGTCTACTTAACAAAATGTGACTACCCTTTGGGATGAGGTAGTTTCCAACTATTGTGTCTTTGATAGAGACATGGGGAACATTGAAAGGCACAATAGGGTGAAGGCGAAAAGCTTCTCTTGCACATGCTTTTATGTAGTTGAGCTTTGAAATGTCTGATTCTTGGACCAGTCTCTCTTTCCCCACTACCTCGTCCAATTCTTCTATGGCGCATTGAAGCAACTCAGGTTGGTTTATCATCTCTGCAAGACCCCATTCAACTGCATTTGATGGGTTGTCCACTGCTGCCATCATCAACTCCTATAACACAAGTTTCATTCTAAATTATTACTCTCTCATTATCATTATAATTGTTGTGTAAGAGAAAAAAATTATTTCAAAATAATTATCATTTTAGTTTTTTAATATAACATTAATTATATTTTTCCATCAACTTATATCTCTCATAATATTAATGGTGGACAACAAATCTAGAAATTAACTAATGAAGATATAAAGTTAATTTTGTAAATATTATTAGAAAATAGGTTTTTCACATCGGTTGTTTTCGATTTTCAACATCAATTTTTAACCGATGTTAAAACTACTAACGTTAAAAGTATCAATGTTAACATTTGTTTCTAAATCAATGTTAACATACACTTTACAATATGGATTTTTAAGAAAATTGATGTCGTATAATAAGAAAAAATCCAAAATTGTTAAAATATGCAAAAATCAACATGGGTTTTTCGAAATATCGATGTTGTAATGCATAAATTAACATCGATTTTCTAGAAATCAATGTTATGGTACATAAATCAATATCGTTTTCATAAAAATTGATGTTGTGGTGCTTTCAACATCGGTTTTTCCTAAAAATTGATGTTGATTTATACACCATAACATTGATTTTTAGAAAAATCGATATTTTCTGTAAGAAAAATTAGTATCCTATTTGTTTTTTATAATTATACTAGCAACATCGATTTTCTGAAAATCGATGTTGAGTATTTTCTAATAACATCGATTTTTGAAAAATCCGATGTTGGCTTTCTTATAGTAACATTGGTTTTTCAAAAACCAATGTTACAATTTTGCCAGTAACATAGGTTTTTTTAACAAATCGATGTTAATGATATCACTTTATTTATGGTAATGTCATCGCAAGTAATTTAACATCATTTTTTTTGTAACCAATTTATCGATGTTAAATGTATATTTTGTAGTAGTAAAAATTACTATTATCTTCAATCTATTTATTATTATTTTTCTTTGTTTGTGTAAAACAACTTAAGATGACGTTATGTATGTTTTTTTTAACAATAAATATCAATGGAAATGCATGTAATTAATCCGGTTTAATGGGTCTTATAGTCATAATTGAATGGGTTCTAAATAAATTAGTAATGACTTCATACCTATATAAAATACGCTCATTGCTTGAAAACTATCTATTGAATAATAATCACTATAAAATAATTAATGTAATAGATAATCTTAAAATTAAATTAAAATTTATCATAAATTAAATAATCTAATTACTTTTTTATTGATGTTGATGAGTTACGGAATTAATTATTTCTTATATATTTACCTATGACCTGCAGAGCTAATACTAAGTTAGAGTGTTTGTACTATTCCTTTCTTTAATTGAATAGCATGTGCAAGCTTAAATGCATGTAAAGGAGAAATAAGAGAAGTACATAACATAATATTTACGTACTATGACTTGTGCCTTGATTTCCTGTGTATTCAACATCGGGTTATTGTTGGCATCTTTGAGTGAAATAAGGATATCAAGGAAATCCTCTCCATGAATTTTGGACCCTTCATCCCATTCTTTGATTCGCTGCTCAATGATGGGATTATGATACTTGCCCACAATTTCTATGGCCTTCTTCACCTTGCCCTCATGACCATCTAAGTCAAGTCCCCTCAAGAAAGGGACATAGTCAGAAACACTAAAGTCATAAATGTATTTAAGCAGTGTGAAAATGGCATCAAGATGTTCCACTTCCTCACAACCAGGCCCTCCATCCTTCTTACCCTCCCCAAAGTACCTCCTACTAAAGATCAATTTCTTGATCACATTGCAACAATAGTGTTGTGCGACATCCCTCACGTTCACAAGGCCAACATTATCATTACCATTGACAATATTGTTTTTGCAGTTGTTGTAGATGTGAAACACAAGGTTGTCGGCTTCCTCAACCCTCTTATATTCAAGTCGTTGGTGGGTGGTAGTGGACAACAAATTGTTACCAACAATTCTCCTCATTTTCTTCCATTGTTCCCCAAAGGGTACAAGGGTTGTGGTGAGATATCCGCGACTAATAAGAGCAGTGGTCATGCTTGTGGGTCTAGAAGCAAAATTAGCATCTTGTTTTCTCAAGATTTCACAAGCAATGGTGGGGCAAGTCACGGGGATAACATGGACATTTCCTAGGCGGATACATGCAATTTCAGTGTTCATTTCATTCATTAATTTTTGTATCCAACGGAACGTAGGCCTGTTTGCAAGCATTTCAGGAAGGTTACCGATTATAGGCCATGGTTTGGGACCGGGGGGTAAGGGTAGTTTTTGTTTCTTGTTTTTTTTAAACAAGTGAGATCTAAAGCCTTTGAGAAAGGTGATGCCAAAAATTAAAATAATAATCAAAGAAGGCCACAAGGCTTGAAGGTGAAGGTGGGACAACAACACATGAATAGAGGAGTGATCCATTGGAAAATAACGGCAGGATTTTTCCTTTGGGTTGTGTTATAGTGCATGAAGATCTAAAACTGGATGATTGTTTTTGCTGTGGTGACAACCAATATGGAGGAGCACCTATTTATGGATTTTCCAATTCACCTCTGCACCTCTCTGTTTACTGAGAGGCCTTCTCTTGCACGTTTCTAGCGTGGGAAAATTGTGTACCAAAATCATGTTGGAAAATCCATTATGTAAACTTCACGAGAATGCACAAATTACAGTTTCATCTATCTTGCGTATCAATTATTTTTTAATTAAAATACTCTTATTTTGACTTATAATTAAATATTATTCCTTCAGGTCTCAAATATAAAAAGAAAAAAATTATTAACACTATCTAAAAAATTAATTAACCATAATTATTTATATCAATTTTAATTAAAAATAAATATTTCCTCAACTAAGTATTTATTGGAACTTTATATTAGAAATAAAAGAGTTTGAAATTAAATTAAACTAGATGAAGAGTAGAGATGATATCATTAAAAGAGGTAAAATTAAGTAGAAGTAAGAAGATATAGCGATGATGAATGAAATTGAAATAATAGTTAAATATTTATATTTGGCCAATTCTTTTATCATGTATGCATAGATAATATTGAGGATATGATTTGACAGTTTTGTTTCACAACCTATTTGATAGTTAATTACATGAGTGGTTGCAATGCATTGATATGAAATAAATGATAATTTTCTTTTCATGGATACATTTGTTTGACATTTTTGCCCCTAAATTAAAGAATAAAATAACCACCTATTTCATATCACAGGAGTTGTTGCAATGAATTGATATAAAAATTTGATGTCACCTGTTTCAACAAAAATAAAAGCGGAAAACTAAAAAATCACTTTTTAGCTTATTGTCTACTCATCTCTCCAACGTCATCCATATGTCATGGGAAATTCAAAAAGTCTTATTTAGTGATAAGGTACGACTATATTGCTAGCTATAACTATGATGTAACTATGATTGCCACTCACATAATATAATCATACACAAATGGGTCCAAAAAAAAAGGGCAACACGACAATTAGTAATTTGCACAGATTTATCATTTTCCACGAGCATAACTTAAAAAATTGATCTGTTGACTTATGAATATTAGATTATTGGGTCGATAGTTAAATCAATATGTTATTAATTGAATTGAATGACTTGACCTATAATAAAAAAATATAAAATTTTTATATTTATCTTAAAATATTAAAAAAATCACAAATTAAAATAATTTTATAACATAAATAATTAGATATCAAAATGTAAAAAAAAAAAAAAAAAAAAAATT
>PYAF01004759.1:394291-406898 GCA_007407185.1 Glycine tomentella
TCAATTATACACAGCTATACTCAGGGGAACAGGTCTCATATACATATCATAAATAGTTCTGTACAACTATACATCAAAGCTCACACCACCTCGTGTGATACAAAAGAATATCAGCCCTCACAAAGGGTATACAGAACTATACAATCCTCCTCTGGTGTACATACACACCATCCCTGCTCTAGGGTACAAAATATAAGCACAACAATCCAAAAATGAGCCTATAAGCTCCATCTTCTGCTACCAGCCAAGCAGAAATGTCTCTACTCGGGCCTCCTGCCCTGAGACTGCTCTCTTCGTCCGGAAGAGTCACCTGAAAAGCATAATTCCCCACACGGGGTGAGATAACAAATCTCAATAAGTTCAGGGTCCATGGAGGCTTCTCCTCCACCCTGGCCCACTTCCATAACACATACATCAGCAATCACAAACAAATGGCCCACTGGCCCTCATAACAACATAAACATAGCATACAAACATGGCGGAGCTGCCTCAACGCCTGGCGGAGCTACCTCAACGCCTATATCAGTGGGAGTCCGGAACTCGCACCTGTGCCATCCCATTGGGTGCTAACCCTTCGCATGGAAGCACAACATATGGTACCTCCAAGAATAAAAGGAGCTACCTCAACTTCTAATCCCCTGGCCTGTGGGAATCAATCCCCTGGGAGCTACCTCAACCAAGAGCCAGCCATGCTAGGAGGAAAACCATCTCCTAGGGAGGTCCATATCTATCTATTGGCCAACAGATCTATCACAGTCATATCTCATCACAAATCAAGCACAGATGCATGCATATATCATTATGAGAATGCAACTACCAATGCATGCATCATGAAATGACCACCACTCCCCCGGAGTGCGGCGTGGCACACAAGATGGGAATTCATCCCCAGGAACACTGAACTTACCTGGTAGGGTCTCAGTCAGCAATTCCTTCCCAGGTCTGTGGCTCCCGCCACCAACAGTCTCACAATCAATGCCTAACCAAGGCATAAGCAATTCCATATCAAAACCAGACCACAGACATGCAATCAGAACATATTATAGCAGAAATCCTCTATCCTAGGGTTCAAGCCAGCTCAGCCTACACTAGGCGGCTCACAGACCACACAAGGTCCATCAGTATGGAATACAATCCATCTGAGTCATTCTAGACTCACTATATATATATATATATATATATATATATATATAACCTGAACTCTACTCAGCCTCACACTTCAATTGTCATCAGAAAGGGGCTGAGGTCCACTCAAAAGCCCTGCTCCACTAGCCTCTCAGCTCAGAACGTCACAATCAAGGCTCTAGCCTGTCAGAGAACCATCAACAAGTGACTCTACATAAGTCACACAGGCATATACAGAGCCAAGATTCAAAGTTATCAAAATCAAAAACTGAAAGCTAATCCTTCATCTATTCTAAGCCCTGAACAACTTTCTCAACTGGACCCTGGGCTAATTCTAGCCCCAGCTCATATGGGTCACTATTCACAGGGACCCCCAGAATCAAAATTAAACAGTGAAACTTGAGGATCTTAACTCAGTGGCGACTCCAACAGCCTCAGAACAACTTCCTCTAGCTTCTATGTTCCAATTACGCTGTGGTTCTGCGCCAGGCTCGAGTTCTCTGAGCTTTTCCTCTGAGGTTCCTCTTCTCACTCACAATGGGGTTTTCAAGAAAAAGGATGAAGGATTAAAGCTTTCCAATCGGTTCAATCAAGATTATAAGTCTCAGGGAAGTGTTTAGGCTAGTAGATAATGTCCCTAAAAGCTTGGGAGGGTCATCAATGGAGGTTTCTCTCTCTCCTCTCTCTTTCCTTTTTCTTTTTCTCTCTCTCTCAGCCCAAGGGACTTCATATAAAAGCAAATCCGTCGATCCCGCGCGACTCGCGCCAGTTACCGCGCTGGTCGCGCCACAGCACTGCCAATCCACGCTATTGGCGTGAACTCCCACGCTACTGGCGTGGAACTCCAAAAGAAAACATGATTTTCTAGAGCTCTTCCCACGCTACTAGCGCCGTACTCACGCTACTAGCGCGAGATGGCAGACAACATTGGCATATTTTATACATCTGGCGCAGATCGCGCCGCACTTCACGCGGGTCGCGCCGCAGGCCAGAACAACCTATTTCAACTCTTTCTCAAGCGTTTAAGCCTCCTTTCAAGGGATTCCAAGGCCTAATTATATTTCCTCCATTATAAGCTTAATCCTAAGCTTAACACGTGCTTAATTCAGGCTTAATCATATGTTTAAAAATTCAAGATATTACAGCTCACACCTTTTCAGCTGGTTTATGGCAAATCTTGCCATTTACCTGTGGAACTGGAACACAAAGCTTTTTGGGCTTTAAAATTCTTTAATTTTGATTCTAATCTTGCAGGTGAACAGAGAAAGTTACAACTACATCAATTGGAGGAACTGAGGCTTTCAGCATATGAGAATTCTAAACTTTATAAGGAAAAAGTTAAATTTTATCATGATAAAAAAACTTTTGAAAAGAAATTTTCGTCCTGGACAATATGTTTTGTTATTTAATTATCGATTAAGATTATTTCCAGGAAAGCTGAAGTCTAAATGCTCCGGACCTTTCACCATAACGAAAGTAATGTCACATGGAGTTGTGACTCTTGAGACAGTGAATGGGAGCAGACTCAAGCCTTATCTGGGTGGTGAAGTTGAAAGGCTCACCACTATGGTACAACTGCAAGAAATTTGAGTTGCAACCTAGTAAGTTTTTAATTTTTTCTTATGCTTTATATATATATATATATATATATATATATATATATATATCTAATGTAGTAAATATAGGCTAAAATAGAAGTAATATAATCTTAGATAAATTAACAAACAACAATTTTTATTCCTAAAAAAAAAAGAGGGTTTAACTCGCCCAGGTGAGTACACCCAGTGTAAAATGCTCGCCTGGGCAAGCATACGTATCAAGGCCACCAACAGCAAGGTAAAACTCCAAAAATTTCTAAACTTCTCCATCATTTTCACTTTTATCTTGTTGTGAACTTTTTCCTTCACCCAAGCTCGCCCAGGCTGTTGCTATACCCTCCATTACCTTGCTTCTTCTTGCTCTTAGTCCCAAGTAAGTATCCCTTTCTTGCATCAAATAAATTTCTAAATACTATTCCTCTTTTGTAGGCTTGTATATTTGTATTTAGTGATCTTGTGCTTTTCTTTGCAAAATATGTTTAGGTTAGAAAAAGGTAATTAATGATTCTGCCATGTTTGGTTATTGTACTGTATATATATATGAAATTGGTCACCTCCCCCTTCTATTTCTTTGAAAATTTGGGTATAGGCATGTACCAATATTACCAATTTCATGTACAAGAATGGATGTCCACCAAGTGTTTGAAAAAATGCCACATTGAAAACAATTTGTACTTGACACATTGTTAATGCACAAAACATGTTCCATGCTTGTCCTAAACACTTTTCACACATGCCATGGATCATAGTTTAGGCCTAGCATTCAAATAGAGACATCACTTTTTGCATTTTGTGTATGTGCATGACTTGTCATTTTGAGCCTAAAATGGTGAATCATTAAAATACCAAAGCTGTAACTTAGAAAATTTCAGCATTAAGTATCATTCCCCAAGCACGGTCACTGTATATAAAATAGAAACCATGGACTGAATTACTTGCTTAAACTTGTGCCTTAGAAACATAGTAATTTTTGCTATTTTGAAAGTGTCTTGATTTCAATTAACATAAGGCTGCCACCTATCCATTCACTAAAACATCATACTTGTCACTTGCTAAAATCTGTTTCAAAGTTATTTCAAGATGGCTCCTAAAAATTACCGGCTAAGAGAGCTCGCAATGAAGGTTCCAGTGCACCTCCACCTGAGGATTTCATTTATGATGAGCAGAGGTTTAGAAACAAGGAGCACCAACTCAGATTTGAAGCAATTAAGAACTGGTCCTTACTTAAAGAGAGAAGAGTTCAGCTATTGAATGAAGAATATCCAGAATTTACAACTGAACTTGACCGACGTAGATGGGGACCACTAGCTACACCATTGCAGAAATTCGACCCTGAGATTGTGCTAGAATTCTATGCCAATGCGTGGCCTTTGGAGGGAGCATTGTTTGACAAGCGCTCATTCGTCAGAGGCCAGTGGATTCCCTATGATGTTGATGCCATAAATCAGTTTCTAGCCAATCCACTAGTCCTCCCAGAAGGACATCTCTGTGAATATATGGAGAGGCGCAATAACTTTGATGAAGAAGCAATGATCCAGCTTCTATGCATTCCAGGGTGTGACTTTGCTCGCAACATAGCAGGTAACAGGGTAAGATTTATGAGAACAAACATAACTACCCTTACTCAAATTTGGATGACCTTTCTGTTAAGCAACATTATGCCTAGTGACCACAATTCTGATCTTCCCATGCTTAAGTGTCAACTAGCCTATAGTATTATAACTCAGCTTAGCATTGATGTGGCCCAAATAATCTCTGATGCTATTCACCAATTTGTGATCTTAGAGCCACCTAGGCATCCACTTAACCCTGAGAGAGCCAACAGGGTTCTTGGATTCCCTGTATTGACTACTGGTTTATGTCAATTATTTGGAATCCAAGTACACCCTTCTAGGACCATCCGCCCTCTAATTAACCGTGCTTTCATTGAGAAATATTGTTTAGCTAGACAAGTCGAGCAGCAGCCCGTTCCAAAGCCAGTTTCTTTGGAGTCCATTTCTGCACATTTGTAGAGAATGGAACTCCAAATGAACACCTACATGCAGCATATGGCGGACCAGAAAGCTGCAAATTTCAGAGGTCAGATGCAGCTGAATGAGAGCTTCTACAACTATACTCTGCATCAGTACAGGCAGGATCCTAGCCCATTTCCATGGCCCACTCCGGAGCAATTTAGAGCCCATGTAGCATGGCCTGGGGACAGGCCAATATTCCAGGAGGAGGCAGCAGGCTTTAGAGCCTAGCAGGACCCTGCAGCAGAAGAAGGACCTGCAGTTGCAACAGAAGCAGCAGAGGGAGGAGAGGCAGCAGATGATTTAGAGCAGGATTTGGTAGCTTAACTGACTGATCTGCAAAATCTGTGACACTACCTTTGACTTATTTATCGCTTTCTTTATAGCTTTTGAAGTTCTTTAGTTACCTTACTTATGCACTTTTATTACATGGTTACTTTAGTTACATATGGTTACCATTGTTTGAAATATCTTAGTTACGTTATTATTTTGTTATTATGCACGTAGTGTATGTTGAAGCGGTGCACATTTAGGAAAGCATTTTAGGGTTGTGCACAAGAAAAACTCTTTTTGAAAATTTTCACACACTTTTGCTTATGAAAATCATTTTTGTAAATAAAATAGTAATTTAGGATATAATTCAAATTTTTGGGCGTAAAAAATGAATTTTTTTTTTATATATTATGTTTTGAAAATAATCAACAAAAATTTTTCAAACTTATTTTTAAGATCAGAACACAAAAGGAATTTTTGTAGGAAACCTTGAGAAACGAAAAACAAAATTAAATGGTTTTTTTCAGAAAAATCAAATAAAGGCAAGTCTTTTTACATGGAATTGATAAATAACATCAGTGGGAAGCATTGATTTGATTTGAACATGAAAACAGACCTTTTTAAGCCTAGTGAGTGTGTGCATCCAAACAGAAAATACACACTGAGAGTCCTCACTGATATAAATTATGGGTAATTTTGCATAAGTTTCTAATTGTCATAACATATGATTCATGGACATGATTAGACCTTCTTTCTTAAAACATCATTAAAGCCACTAGCCAAAAAGCTACTCGAATAAATAATGATGTATCCTTTGCAAAGCCCTTTGAGCCAAACACTTAATATTTTATTAGCACCTTAACCTAAAATGAATTTCCCACCTTACCTTAGGTTAGGAGAGCAAGGAAAGATTTTTGTTGAAAAATTTTATCAGTTGGGTAGATGAAATAATACAAAAAGACTTTTTGCTTAAAAATATGGCTATACATGTGGGTCTAAAGCTGAAAGAAAAGAAAAAGAGAAAAAGGAAACAAAAAAAAAAGAAAAAAAATAAAATTTCCTTATGGTTGAATAAATAAAAAGGAATGATATGAAAAGAATGGATATCTTGGTAGAAAAAAGGAAAAAGAAAAATTAAGTGATGATAGCATGGTTTTTCTAATCTTTGTTTGCTTTCCTACTCTTAAAGGTAATCTGTATGAATATCCAGAAAAACCATGAATTGTTTCTAGCCAGGCCTACCCTAAAAAGCCCTAAAGATCCATGATGATTATAAGCTATGATTTGATGGGAAATGACTTGTAAATTTAATCTATAAAATATCAGTGATGAAATTGAGAGTAAAACACTTACGTGGGAGCACTAAACACCTATTTGAGAGGTTTTCCTCTGCTTAAATCAGTCAAATGTTTCCTCTGAGGTCTTTTAGAAATGAAGTGTAAATTTGAATCTAACCTCATTTAATTTCATGAAATTCCATCTTTTTGCTTTCTCAAAGTATCAAGGTTAACTACTTTTGAAAATATTGTTCTGATCAGACTGGAAGTTGATTCTTGTCAAAGCATGATACTCTTACCTTTGCTTGAGGACAAGCAAGATTCTAGGTTGGGAGGAGTTGATAAGTGCCGCATTTTAGTAAAAATAGACTTATAGAATGGCACTTATCCATTGTTTTGATAAACATTTATTTACAAATTAACCCTAGAAACCTAGTTAAATTATAGTTGTATGGAGTTAAGTTATGATTTTATTTTTTGAAAAGATTAGTCCAAATTAATGGTGCATTTTGTTAGGTTTGAAGATTCTGGAAGTTTCGAGCATATAAAGCCAAGAAAAAGGGTGTTCAAAGCAAAAAAAAGGAAGTTCCACAAGCAATCAAGGCCCAACACCATTAAAGCCCAAAGGAATCTTCAGCACTAAGTTTTAAGCTCGCCCAGGCGAGCTCCTTAAGGCTAATTTGGTCGCCCAGGCGAGCCACAAGTCCCCAAAAGATATCTTAAGCTCGCCCAGGCGAGCAAAACATGAAGGAATTAGCCGCCTGGGCGAGTGGAAGCATACAAGACTTGTGCCTATAAATACCCCACGGATTTTGGAAGCAAGGCATCTTTTGGCACAAAATTAGCTACTTAATTCATGTTTTATGCTTAGGATCATTCCTAGTTGAGAGTATAAGGTTAGGGAAGTGAGTGATATTTCTTAGTCGAGAAGCATCAAAAACAATTTTACTAAGCTAATTCTGTAGCACAGAGCTAACCTAGGTCGACTCAGAGACACGATCAATATGGTTCTAGCTTCAAATCATTGATAATAATAAGGGGGTTTTTGTCAAACAGTTGGTATGCGTAAAGTAAAACATGCAAGAACACAAACTAAAATTAAAGAACAATGCAAAAATTACAAGATTATCAAAGAGTAAAGTAAAACAGATTAGAAAGCATCAATCCAATTCACTAACCTAAGCTATTTGAATCATCATCATTCCCATAAATTGATTCTATCATGAACATTCATTCAATCTCAATAGAATCAGTTCAATCGACTCTACTCCTAAATTAATTGAAACCACAACCCTAACTGAAATATCATTCAATTAAACTTGTGATTATCATTCGAAATTAGGACATGAATCCATAATCCTAATTCACTTTCAATCCTAAATGCAGTCATAATCATGAAAACATAATAGAAATTGAAGAAGAGGGTGAACATTCAAGTAGAATTTGAAATATTGAACCGGAACTCCAATTCTTCTCTTGCTTGAGTTAGATCCTTGGATTGATTAATGATTTAGCCTTCATGATGATCACCAAGGAAAGCCCCATGAAATGAGTGTAGTAAAATAAAAGGATAGCAAGATGAAAATGAAGAAGATGAAGAACAATGAAGAACAAATGAGAGAAAATAAAGAACACGAGTTTGATCCTAAAAACTAAAAGAAAGAAAAGTAAAAACTGTTTTTATTGAATGTAAAAGTGTGTTCCAAATTTCACTAAAGTCACTAATATAAATAGTGACTAAGTTCTGAAAATAGAATGAGCCATAAACAAATCCAACAATCTAATTATTTGCTATTTACAACCATGAAAGTCAAATTCGCAGCCCAAAATTACAAGTACAGAGGTGCTAACTTCGAAGCTTAAAATGACCCTCTAAATGATAGAATTGGCCTTGGGCTATTTCTATCAAACTTGTAGATCTTTTTGTTATCTTTCCAGGGACTCCTAGAAAGCTCCATTCAGAGATTTGTAGCACTCTATAGGCCCTGTACAAGTCAGATACATCAAGTGAGTAAAAATCTGAAAATACGCAACAATTAGCAATTAAGCCCACTTACTTGCCTAAGCCAAAAACTGAATTAGAATCGGAAAATAAAGGTCCAAGAGAGGTCAAATAAGCTAAGAATGATAGACAAAAATTCAACTAAAAGCACTCTATCAGTGAGGAAAGTGAGTTTTTGTAGTGGAGACTCTGCCGAAAAGAGGATCGATGACAAGCTACTTCGTCAGTGATTCTCTTGAGGAAGTTCTTCCGATGCTCGCCTAAGCTTCTCTAGGATTGGATGTACTCTTCTTATCTCTATGCTCTTTCAATTTCTATGCATTATCATATTTCTTATTGGTGACTTTATATTATGCTTAATGCTTGATTCTAAGTGATCGTTAGTTTCATGAACTTAACCCTAAAGGCGACTGGAAAGTAAATTTAGGATTTGAACTGAATAATTTCACTCATTACGTTGCGTTGCTAGGAATAGGGCATAACGTTTTGATCGCATCAAACACGTGAATATAATCTTAATGCTTGGGTATTTAATTAAATATGCGAGGAATCGGTATTTAGTAAAATATCCTTAGGACTTTAATTGGAGGAATCGAATTAGGGTTACTTAAACGTGTGCGTCAATAAGAATAGAAAAATAATGCATAGATAAAATTAATTTAAGGGATAAGTAAGACGAAATCCAATCCTACGCTTTCCTTGACTTGAACTTGTTTATTTATTTCCGTAATTTTATCTTTGTTTTACGATACAACATCAAACAAATGAAACTTCGCTTTAATCATCTGTATATAGACTATTAAACTGGTAAATATTTAAACTAAACCAAAATAAACTCAAATCCCTGTGGAGACGAACTTTATAAATTTGTAACTTGCAATGATAACACGGTACGCTTGCCGTAAATTCCTAACAACATACCATAATATCATCAATTTAACCAACATTCTTCCAACACATACATTCCTCATAACCCAATTCCAAAGTCCATAGAATTCATATTTCAAGGTTAAGCCTTCATTACAACAACATCCTAAGCATACTTTTCCAAGGGACCCAAGCCTAATTTCAGCTGTAACTCAAATGGGTCACTATTCCAGAACAAATTCTCAATAATCGGTAAAACTTGCGTTTCTTACCTCTAAAACGTCAAGGAAGGCTAAAGGATGACTTCTCCAAGTTTGAATGTCCTTAAAACGCCTTCTTTTCCTTCCAAAATGAAACTTTGAGAAGTTCCCTAAAGAACGCGATTTGTCCGTTTGATGGTTCCCACGAAGAACTAAGGTTGGAATCTAGCTCACTGAGTGGTTCCCTTCAACTTTCCAGTTGGATGTGAAGGGTTTTGGTTAAGGATTGAGTTGTTATGAAACTTCTCTAGTTCATCAATGGCAGAAACCAGAGAAGTAAGAAGGAGAGTAGGTTTTTTGGGCCCTAAAACGTGAGAAATGGCCTTTTATAGTGACTATGTCCGCGTTCCCTCTCTAATGGCACCATTCTGGCGCTACTAGCACCGGATTCCAAAGAAAACTGGTCATCCCTTACTCAAGTTAGTCTTAGGGATGAATCTCAGCACTCGAGTTAGTCTTAGGGATGAATCTCAGCACTTTGCTACTTTGCATGACCACAATCTCCGTGTGGCGTCCATCCCTTACTTTGGAGTCATTGATGAAATCTGAGAGCTTAATTATGTTAAATTCACTATGTGTGTTTTCAAGTGTAAGTGAGTTGATACCAATATCGGTGTGTGAACCGATGATTCAGGATTTACTTTAGTAGATCTTAAGAAGCTAGATTATCAAAATGAGTCTTTCATCATGGCAGAATAAGCTAGATTATCGGGTACGAACATGTATTTTATGTTCAAGATCGATGTTGAAAGCCCAAAAAACTAATGTTAAAAGTCTATTTTCTAGCAGTGTATTCATCTATTTTACGCAGGTACACAAAAAAGAGATTGAAACTAAATAAAAACAACAAAAATCATTTATGGTTTAATCACATTCCTAGCATATTGACTCAGGAGTGAATGGGCAACACAAACATTTACTTATCTTTGTTGTGAACATATAAAAAATACTTATAAGTATTATTGAAAACTTCCATTGATTAAATTGTTAAAATTATAGCAAGATTTTTTTTATGCATAAGAATCGAATACATTATCAAAGGATTTATAACACTCACGCAATCTACTCAACCAACTGAATTCGACCTCATTGATAATTATACCAAGATTACATATTTTGAGAAAAAGTTAATTTAGAAATTTAGATTTTCATTAGGTTAAAGAAATATAATATTGCAATTGTAATTAAAAAGTACTTATTAAAGTTTGAAAATAACTTAAATGCTTAATTAAAAAGCTTTAGTTGGGTGAACCATTTTATAGTGAACTTTAATCCAGTAAATTAAGAGAAAATTGCTTAATTTTTTTGTCTAGACCACATATATCCTCCATTTCACTAGAAGATAATCATGTTCAAGTCTAATTAACTACTATAAATGATATAGCTCTACCTTTCAATATTTAATGCTACCTTCTCCGTTTGATTTCATTAGAAAATGTTTTTGCATGAATTTTAAATATAATTTATATATCAACATATTTACATAAATAGATATCACTGTATAAAAAATTGAATTTACTTACATGAAGAAATTTTTGTAATGATATACATGAATAAGAAGATAATAAATAAAAAATGAATAATGGTTTGCCTTAAAAAATGTTATTTTGTTCATATAGATAAAAATACAGTTATATTAAAATTATTATTATAACAATGAATTGAAAGAAAAAAAATAATTCTATTCTAATAATTTAGATATTAATATGATTTCAATTAAATTATTTATCCCCATGAATTAAATATAAATCCCCATGAGAAAAAAATTATTGTGATAAGTTTTATTTTATATAGAATTTTTATATTAAAAATCTACACATAGATATCAATCAATAAAAGAAAAGTTAAATTTACATAGGAAAATTTATTTTTTCAATAATTTAAAAATAATAAATTAATAAATAATAATTTGTGTATAACATAATTTTAGATATTAATTTTACTCACACTTTATATATTGGATAAAATAAAACACACAATAAATTAGTTAAATAAATCATATTTAATAAGCAAGTACAAAAATTCATTCATATTGAATAATTATAACAATATTTTATTTTTTTTAAAAAAATCCCTAACAAGTAAACAACGTGATAAAATAAAAGTTAGTGACGGATTGATGTTCAACAAAAAAAATAAAAGTGATGGATTCCAACACTCACCGAAAATTTCCAGTCTTTTGTAACGCAATCAAAATCATACTTCTTGTGACAACTTGTAATGACTAACTACATTCTATACTCTTTGAATATAATTTTTTTTTTAACTTCTGCAATTTTATTTCATTATACTTTCCTTTTCCAGTTTTTTTAATATATTTTTATTGTGAACATAAGAAAAAGTGTCTATAAGTTTTTTTTTTTTTAAAACTTTTTTATATTTGAGATTTTAAAAATAATAACATTAAATAAGATAAAATTAGTTGAAATTTTTTTATATTTGAGATCAAGAAAATTTGTTTTTATTCTTATATTTAAGACTGGAGTAGTACTTTAAATTAGTACTTCTCCACTTCTCTTTCTTGTAAAGATTAGAGAAAATCAATAGATTTTCATAAATATTAAAAGAAAATTTAGAAAAATATTATCGTAAAGACAAATTTAATGCTAATATCTAAATTAACTAATTCTCAAAAAAAAGTGGAGCTTAATTATAAAATCCATAAGTAGAACTATTAAATATTAAATAGGAAAAAACATACAACGTATGGATTTTCATCTTAATTGAGTAAACGTGCATGCTGTATAAATTTAGCATTTTCGTTTCCAAATGTTTGAAATATCAGCATTGTTGTTTCTCTTCTTTATTTTACTTTTTTGATAGGAGCATTGCTATTTCTGTTGAAATATTACACCGTCAATTCTGTTTACGTTGAACCCAAACATGGCACAAAACAATCACCTTCTGCCAAGTTGTGTACCTCGGACTAACTCGCCTTTTCTACGTGTATCTGACTTCGGTGGGCCATTGGATTGAAAGCTAGCAATGCAGGGAGTAGGTGGGGACCCTTAGTTTTTCAATAATTAAGTCTTTTCATTTTACACTTGTAATCTAATCAGTGTTTTAAAAATCGAACCAACTCAATCAGTTAGACCTAACCTGGTGACTAGATCGGATTGAATCTGTTCATGGATCTGTCATACTTTCAACTTGGTGCGACCTGGTCGGGTCAGTGGTCGAACTGATGACTCGT
>PYAF01004759.1:406998-430554 GCA_007407185.1 Glycine tomentella
GTTTTTTGGGGGTGGGAGGGGGGTTGGGTTTGCTGTAAAGAAGATTTTCGGGGGAAGGGGGGGGGAGGCAGGGTGGGGGTAACGATTTCCGCATGGGGGATGGGGGGATTGCTGTGAAGTGGATTTTTGTTTTGGAGGGGGCGGGGGAGAAAATGACCACCACCACTTTCTAGATTTTTTTCTTATACATGCTCTAGCTAAATGGTCACACCAGTGTCCTATGCCAAAAGGTAATTTTAAAGATTTCAAAATTGCTTCAATGGTTGATGTGGTTCCACATTACACTGCATTCACTTTTCTTTTTTTTGGGGGGGGGGGGGGGGGGGCTGTTTGTTTTGCCTTAACAGGATAATTCCACATTAAGTTGCATCCACTTTTTTTGTGTGTTTAGTTTATGCTTGGACATAAAATACTTGAAGGGTTGAACTTGTTTAGGAGCATGTGTTGAATGTAAACTTATTTAAATTATGTTTATGATTTTTGTTACTTGTTTATTTGAACTTTGACAATTTTTTTTTTATTTTACATTTTGATATCTAGTTATCTATGTTATAGAATTATTTTAATTTGTGATTTTTTTAATATTTTAAGACAGATATAAAAAATTTATATATTTTATTATATATCAAGTCATACAATTCAATTAATAACATACTGATTTAACCACCGACCCAATAATCTAATATTCATAAGTCAACAGATCAATTTTTTAAGTTATGCTCGTCAAATATAAATATTCAACTATTATTTCAATTTCATTCATCATCACTATATTTTCTTACTTCTACTTAATTTTACCTCTTTTAGTGATATCATCTCTACTCTTCATTTAATTTAATTTAATTTCAAACTCTTTTTTATTTCTAATATAAAGTTCCAATAAATACTTAGTTGAGCAAATATTTATTTTTAATTAAAATTGATATAAATAATTATGGTTAATTAATTTTTTAGATAGTGTTAATAATTTTTTCTTTTTATATTTGAGACCTGAAGGAATAATATTTAATTATAAGTCAAAATAAGAGTATTTTAATTAAAAAATAATTGATACACAAGATAGATGAAACTGTAATTTGTGCATCCTCGTGAAGTTTACATAATGGATTTTCCAACATGATTTTGGTACACAATTTTCCCACGCTAGAAACGTGCAAGAGACGTCCTCAGTAAACAGAGAGGTGCAGAGGTGAATTGGAAACTCTATAAATAGGTGCTCCTCCATATTGGTTGTCACCAAAGCAAAAACAATCATCCAGTTTTAGATCTCCATGCACTATAACACAACCCAAAGGAAAAATCCTGCCATTATTTTCCAATGGATCACTCCTCTATTCATGTGTTGTTGTCCCACCTTCACCTTCAAGCCTTGTGGCCTTCTTTGATTATTATTTTAATTTTTTGCATAACCTTTCTCAAAGGCTTTAGATCTCACTTGTTTAAAAAAACCAAGAAACAAAAACTACCCTTACCCCCCGGTCCCAAACCATGGCCTATAATCGGTAACCTTCCTGAAATGCTTGCAAATAGGCCTACGTTATCCCAAACCATTGCATGTATCCGCCTAGGAAATGTCCATGTTATCCCCGTGACTTGCCCCACCATTGCTTGTGAATTCTTGAGAAAACAAGATGCCAATTTTGCTTCTAGACCCACAAGCATGACCACTCCTCTTATTAGTCGTGGATATCTCACCACAACCCTTGTACCCTTTGGGGAACAATGGAAGAAAATGAGGAGAATTGTTGGTAACGATTTGTTGTCCACTACCACCCACCAACGACTTGAATATAAGAGGGTTGAGGAAGTCGACAACCTTGTATTTCACATCTACAACAATTGCAAAAACAATATTGTCAATGGTAATGATAATGTTGGCCTTGTGAACGTGAGGGATGTCGCACAACACTATTGTTGCAATGTGATCAAGAAATTCATCTTTAGTAGGAGGTACTTTGGGGAGGGTAAGAAGGATGGAGGGCCTGGTTGTGAGGAAGTGGAACATCTTGATGCCATTTTCACAATGCTTAAATACATTTATGACTTTAGTGTTTCTGACTATGTCCCTTGCTTGAGGGGACTTGACTTAGATGGTCATGAGGGCAAGGTGCAGAAGGCCATCGAAATTGTGGGCAAGTATCATGATCCCATCATTGAGCAGCGAATCAAAGAATGGGATGAAGGGTCCAAAATTCATGGAGAGGATTTCCTTGATATCCTTATTTCACTCAAAGATGCCAACAATAACCCGATGTTGACTACACAGGAAATCAAGGCACAAGTCATAGTACGTAAATATTATGTTATGTACTCACTACTACAACATTTATATTTAAGGTCGGTTCTTTGAACCATACAAAGTCGGTTTTGGAACCGACTTAGTAGAAGACGTCGTCAAATAAAGTAGTCAACAACGTCGGTTTTTATAAGGCCTGACGTTAAAATTGTAAAAAAAAATTAATGATTCTTAAAAAAAAATTTTAATCTAGGTCGGTTATTTTAAAAAACTGACTTTGAAAAGCTATATACAAGGTCGGTTATTTTAAAAACCGACTTAGAAGGCATGATAACAAAGTTAGTTTTTTTAAAGCACCGACTTCGATTATTGGATACAAGGTCGGTTTTTGAAAATGACCAACTTAGAAAGCATAAATACGAAGTCAGTTTTTTAAAAAAATTGACTTAGTTTGTTCATGTACAAGGTCGGTCTTTCAAATAACCGACTTAGAAATGATAAATACAAAGTCAGTTCTTTAAAAAAACTGACTTAGCTTGGTCGTCTACAAAGTCAATCTTTTAAATAACTAACTTAGAAAGTATAAAAATGAAGTCAGTTGTTTTTAAAAACCGACTTAGATAATTCGTTTCAAAGTCGTTTGTTCCTTAATAACTGACTTTGAATATGTTGATACAAAGTCAGTTATTTATATCAAACCGACTTTGATGTTCCCTTTTTTTTTTAAACGCAGATTTTTTTTTTAGAATTTCTAATTAATTAACAAAACACTGAAATTTGTACCTATTTGTTCACGATAATGATAAAACAAATTGACTGCAATTTAAATGGACCCAAGGTCGACTTCAATTTATATACCAAGCATTTTAAATAGGCAACAATTAACAAATACTCAAGTAGGTAGGTTAAAAAAAAAAGGAAAAAAATTCATTATTAAACACATGAATGTCTTAAAGTATAAATGAGTCAAGTATCTAAAACTCACAAGCCTCTCCTCGGTCTAGTTCCTGAAAATGAAGTATAAACCCATGATTATCAGTGTGCAGTGAATACCACTTTCATTTCTTTTAAGTTTTAACACAATAGTAGCTATAACTATAACACAATATACATTTTGAGGCCATAGAGATCACATAAGCTCCAAGGGAATCACTCCCTAGTTTAGCGCACGACAATTTGGAATGTATCAACATCAGCATGAACCTAAAAACAAAAAATCAAGATACCAATTACAAATAGCCAGGAACATTTTAATAGGAAAAGAAACAGCCTCCTTTTCAAAGCGCTCTCTTCCATCAAGTAAAATACTAACATATTCTGGATCATGAATTTGACATCCTGAAGCTCTTCATCAGAAAATTTGTTCCCATAAATTACATTATCTATTACATTAATGATTTTATAGTGATTGTTATTCAAAAGATAGTTTTCAAGCAATGAGTGTATTTTCTTTTTTTAACAGCTGAATAAAGACACTACTTTTATAAGAAAATGAATATATTTATTAATAGACCTTACAAATAATTAAAAATGAAAAATGAATTTAGAAATAAAATAGAATTATATATTTTTTATAATTAATTAACATCAATAAAATATTATCTTTTATTTCTTATATATAGGTCTGAAGTCATTACTAATTTATTTAGAACCCATTCAATTATGACTATAAGACCCATTAAACCGGATTAATTACATGCATTTCCATTGATATTTATTGTTAAAAAAAAACATACATAACATCATCTTAAGTTGTTTTACACAAACAAAGAAAAAAAATAATAAATAATAAATTGATTGAAGATAATAGTAACTTTCACTACTACAAAATATACATTCAACATTGATAAATTGGTTACAAAAAAAATCGATGTTAAATTACTTGCGGTGACTTACCATAAATAAAGTGATATCATTAACATTGATTTGTTAAAAAACTTGTTACGGGCAAAATTGTAAAATTGGTTTTTGAAAAACCAATGTTACTATAAGAAAGCCAACATAGGATTTTTCAAAAATCGATGCTATTAGAAAATACTCAACATCGATTTTTGGACAATCAATGTTGCTAGTATAATGTTAAAAAACAAATAGGATATTAATTTTTCTGACAGAAAATGTTGGTTTTTCTAAAAATCGATGTTATGGTGTATAAATCAACATCAATTTTTAGGAAAAATCGATGTTGAAGGCACCACAACATCAATTTTTACGAAAACGATATTGATTTATGTACCATAACATTGATTTCTAGAAAATCGATGTTGATTTATGCATTACAACATCGATATTTCGAAATACCCATGTTGATTTTTGCATATTATAACGATTTTGGATTTTTTCTTATTATACGACATCAATTTTCTTAAAAATCCATATTGTAAAGTGTATGTTAACATTGATTTAGAAACAAATGTTAACATTGATACTTTTAACGTCAGTAGTTTTAAAATCGGTTAAAAATTGATGTTGAAAATCGAAAACAACCGATATGAAAAACCTATTTTCTAATAGTATTTACAAAATTCACTTTATATCTTCATTAGTTAATTTCTAGATTTGTTGTCCACCATTAATATTATGAGAGATATAAGTGGATGGAAAAATATAATTAATGTTATATTAAAAAACTAAAATGATAATTATTTTGAAATAATTTTTTTCTCTTACACAACAATTATAATGATAATGAGAGAGTAATAATTTAGAATGAAACTTGTGTTATAGGAGTTGATGATGGCAACAATGGACAACCCATCAAATGCAGTTGAATGGGGTCTTGCAGAGATGATAAACCAACCTGAGTTGCTTCAGCGCGCCATAGAAGAATTGGACGAGGTAGTGGGGAAAGAGAGACTGGTTCAAGAATCAGACATTTCAAAGCTCAACTACATAAAAGCATGTGCAAGAGAAGCTTTTCGCCTTCACCCTATTGTGCCTTTCAATGTTCCCCATGTCTCTATCAAAGACACAATATTTGGAAACTACCTCATCCCATAGTCACATTTTGTTAAGTAGACAAGAAATTGGGCGAAACCAAAAAGTTTGGGGTGATGAAGCTCACAAGTTCAAGCCAAAACGTCACCTAATAATGAATGAGAGTGAGGTTGTTGTTTTGACGGAGCCAGATTTGAAGTTTATTTCGTTCAGCACGGGAAGACGTGGTTGTCCAGCAATCATTCTTGGTACCACGATGACTGTGATGCTATTTGCTAGGTTGCTTCAAGCCTTCACTTGGACTGTCCCACCCAATGTGTCACATATCAACCTTGCTCAGAGCAATCATGATATTCTTCTTGGCCACCCACTTGTGGGACTAGCAAAACCACGATTAAACCCATAGCTTTTTGCCATGCAAGGCAAGGTATTAGGAGATTTACACCCTCATACACTCTATGTAATTAATTAAACTAAATATTTTGGTTATTTTTTGTTTAATTAGCTTTAGAAATGATCTTATTATTAAATCTGAGTTATTTATTTTAGATTATTTTTGAAGAAAAAAATAATCGCTTGGTTTTAGATTTTTTTTTTTTGAAAATAAGCTGTTATTTCTTTAAGATAAGATAAATTAGATACATCAAGTTAGGGTTTACAAAGATAATCTTAGGATTTATAATAGCTGTTGGAGAACTGTGTATGAGTTAGTATTAGTTTTTGTTTTGTTGAACTTGGCTTGAGATGTATGGAAGTAAATACTAATTTGAAAATTTTCTTTCTGTGAGTAATAAATGTTATTTAGGTCGTTCATAATACACAGAATAATACATATTTTATGTACCATTAAACTTGTACAAAATTGTTTTGGCAATATGCAAAATATAAAAATTGCATACAAGTTAGGCGCGAAAGATGAATGAATTGGATTGGTATGAAT
Organism: Glycine tomentella; assembly: GCA_007407185.1. Taxonomy (NCBI): domain Eukaryota; kingdom Viridiplantae; phylum Streptophyta; class Magnoliopsida; order Fabales; family Fabaceae; genus Glycine; species Glycine tomentella. The sequence continues at coordinate 413,112 of PYAF01004759.1, forward strand.
TCAGACAACCAAATTCATTGGGGCTAGCTATTCACACTTACATTCTATAATGCCTACTTACAGTCTCATCTGTTTTATTTTTGTTCTATTTTCTATTACTCGTATTTAAGTTTTATTTAAATAAAAGTTGAAATTGAATTTTAATAGGGACCATAGGTGTCTTTTATAATAAGAAATGATCTTGCTCAAATTAGATAAAATTATTACGAATAATAAAATTCTTTCATAAATTAAAGTAATTTAAGTTAACATCTATTATATAATATGAACAAATATTATTGATATTTATGTTAAATAGAATTTATATCTATAATTATGATAACATAATCTCTTCAACTAATAACTTTGACCTTAGTTGAAACAATTAAGATTAATTAATCCTGACAATGTACTTTTGCTAAGGGTGGCCTAAGTTCTCTCTTTCTAGTTGGTTTTCAAATCCAAGGAGTAAAAGATGGGGTGGCCTTGTGTTGTGTCTTGTCTGGTTTTGGTAGCTGAAAAATTAGGGGTCATGGTAGAGTGCTCAATGCTCAAATTAAGTTGTGGTAGTTTTAATTGTGTGTAAGAAGTAATTGGAACTGTTAATGAGGGTCCACGGGTTATTCCAATGAAGATATTCTTGTACAGATATACATCTAACACTTTATTAATCTTAGACATAACCAACATAAAAATGATAAATGATAAAATATAAAGAAAAAAATACTCTTCATTAATTACTAGATTTAATGTTTTTTTTAACAATTAATAAATTTATATATATTTATAAGAAAGGAGTCTTACATTGTATATGTTGTGCAGTGAGATAATTACATCAAAACAAAACATATACTCCAAAACACAACCGAAAAGTTATTTGTGGATGACCTATCCATATTTCTACTTGTAATATTCACCCAAAAAACAACTAAGATAATCCATCAATTCAGATATGCATACACAAAATTGGATTCATATACTAATCAGAGAAAAAATATCTTGGTTTAGACCACTACTACAGCGAGAGTCTTTTACGACGGTTGTTTGAAACATACAATGACGGTTCTATAACCATCTTTGTAATGGGCGTCATAGAAAGCGGAGCTATTCAACGATGGCTATTGAACCGTCTTTGTAATTACAATTCTAAGACGGTTCTTATGGACAACTGTCTTAGTATTCATTTTCAAAAAAAAAAAACTATCATTCAAAGACAGTTCCCGATGACAACCGTCTTAGAAAGTAACCATTCTAAGTTTGTTTTCGCCTCAAAACTGTCTTAGAAAGGTTTTATGTTTATTTATTTTTTACATGTATACGAAGACGGTTCCTGGTGACAACCGTCTTAGAAAGTAACTGTTAGGAATTTACGGCAAGCGCACCGTGTTATCGTTGCAAGTTACAAAATTTATAAAGTTCGTCTCCACAGGGATTTGAGTTTACTTTGGCTAGTTTAAATCTTTACCAGTTTAGTAGTCTATGTACAGATGATTAAAACGAAGGTTCATTTGTGCGATTTTGTATCGTAAAATAAAGATAAAATTATGGAAGTAAATAAATGAGTTCAAGTCAAGGAAAGCGTAGGATTGAATTTCGTCCCTTCGATTAATTTTTACCTATGCCTTATTTTTCTATTCTTATTGATGCACACGTTTAAGTAACCTTAATTCGATTCCTCGCAATTAAAGATCTAAGGATATTTTACTAAAAACCGATTCCGCGCGTATTCAATTAAATACCCTAGCATTAAGATTCTATTCACGTGTTTAATTCGACAAAACATTAAGCCCTATTCCTAGCAACACAACGTGATGAGTGAAATTATTCGGTTCAAAACCCTAAATTTACTTTCCAGTCACCTTTAGGGTTTAAATTCATGAAACTAACGATCACTTAGCGTCAGGCATTAAGCATAGAATAAAGTCACCAATAAGAAATAGGATAATGAATAGAAATTGAAAGAGCATAGAGATAAGAAGAGTACGTCCAATCCTAGAGAAGCTTAAGCGAGCAATTGAAGAACTTCCTCAAGAGAATCGCTGAAGTAGCTTGTCATCGATCCTCTTTTCGGCAGAATCTCCACTACAAAACTCACTTTCCTCACTTCCCTAACCTTCTACCCTCATCTATGAAGAACCTAAGCCTAAGGATATGAACAAGGAGCTGAAATTGGTGCAAAAACTCATGCCTTGCTTTAACAATTCGTGGGGTATTTATAGGTGGTGGTCTTGTCTGCTTCCACTCGCCCAGGCGGCCAATTCCTTCATGTTTTGCTCACCTGGACGAGCTTAAGTTATCATTTTGGGATTTTTGGCTCGCTTGGGCGACCAATTTTGCCTTAGGGAGCTCGCCTGGGTGAGCTTAAAGCTTAATGCTGAAGATTCCTTTGGGCTTTGATGGTATTGGGCTTGGATTGCTTTCTGAAACTTCCTTGTTTACTTTGCTCACCCCTTCTTCTTGGCTTTTATGTTCTAGATACTTCCGGAATCTTCGAACCTTATCAAAACACACTATTAATTTGGACGAATCTTCTCAAAACAAAAAATCATAACTTAACTCCATGCAACTATCTTTTAACTAGGTTTCTAGGGTTAATTTGTAGATAAAGTTAATCAAAACAATCGAATAAGTGCCATTCTATAAATCAAATTTTACTAAAATGTGGCACTTATCAACTCCCCCAACCTAGAATCTTGCTTGTCCCCAAGCAAAGGTAAGATTATATCATGCTTTGACAAGAATCAACTTTCAGTCTAATCAGAACAAAATTTTCAAAAGTAGTTAACCTTGATACTCTGAGAAAACAAAAAGATGGAATTTCATGAAATCAAATGAGGTTAAAGTCAAATTTACACTTCATTTCTAAAAGACCTCAGAGGAAACATATGATTGATTTAAGCAGAGGAAAACCTCTCAAATAAGTGTTTAGTGCTCCCAGGTAAGTGTTTTACTCTCAACTCCATCACTGATATTTTATAGATTAAATTTGTAAGTCATTTCCCATCAAATCATAGCTCATAATCATCATGGATCTTTAGGGCTTTTTAGGGTAGGCCTGGCTAGAAACAAGTCATGGTTTTTCTGGATATTCAAACAAATTACCTTTAGGAGCAGGAGAGCAAATAAAGATTAGAAAACCATGATATCATCACTTCATTTTTCTTTTTCCTTTTTCTACCAAGCTATCCATTTTTTTTCATATCACTTCTTTTTATTTTTTCAACCATAAGGAATTTTTTCTTTTTGTTTTCTTTCTTTTTCTTTTAGCTTTAGAACCACATGTATTGCCATATTTTTAAACAAAAAGTCTTTTTGTATCATATCATCTACCCAACTGACAAAACTTTTCAACAAAAAATATTTCCTTGCTCTCCTAACCTAAGGTAAGGTGGGAAATTCATTTTAGGTTAAGGTGCCAATAAAATATTCAGTGTTTAGCTCAAAGGGCTTTGCAAAGGATAAATCATTATTTATTCGGGTAGCTTTTTGGCTAGTGGCTTTAATGATGTTTAAGAAAGAAGGCCTAAATCATGTCCATGAATCATATATTATAACAATTAGAAATTTATGCAAAATTAACTATAATTTATATCAGTGAGAACTCTTAATGTATATCATCTGTTTGGACGCACACACTCACTAGGCTTAAAAAGTCTGTTTTCATGTTCAAATCAAATCACTTGTTTCCTACTGATATTATTTATCAATTCCATTTAAAAAGACTTACCTTTATTTGATTTTTTTGAAAAAACCATTAATTTTGTTTTTCGCTTCTCAAGGTTTTCCTACAAATTTTTTTTTGTTGTGTTCTGATCTTTAAAAGATTAAGTTTCAAAAAATTTTGTTGTTGTTGATTCTTTTCAAAACATAATATATCAAGAAAAATTTTCCTTTTTTATGTCCCAAAATTTTGAATTGTTTCCTAAATTACTATTTTATTTACAAAATTATTTTTATAAGCAAAAAGTGTGTAATATTTTTCAAAAAGAGTTTTTTTTCTTGTGCACACTACCAAAATATGTTCCTATATGTGCACCGCTTCAACATGTAATATTTAGCAAAATAATAACGTAACTATGGTATTTCAAACAACAGTAACTATATGTAACTAAAGTAGCCATGAAATAAAAGTGCATAAGTCAAGTAAAGAAACCAAAGTACGTAAAAACTATAAAGAAAGCGATAAATAAGTCAAAAGTAGTGTCACAGATTTTGCAGATCAGTAAGGTATGCTGCCAAATCCTGCTCTAAATCGTCTGCTGCCTCTCCTCCTCCCTTTGCTGCAGCTGCAGGTTCTTCCTCTACTGTAGGGTCCTGCTGGGCTCTCGAGCCTTCTGCCTCTCCCTGAAATATTGGCCTGTCCCCAGGCCAAGCTACATGGGCTCTGAACTGCTCCGGAGTGGGCCAAGGAAATGGGCTAGGATCCTGCCGGTACTGATGCAGCGTGTAGTTGTAGAAGCTCTCATTAGCTGCATCTGACCTCTGAAATTTGCAGCTTGCTGCTCCGCCATGTGTTGCATATAGGTGTTCATCTGGAGTTCCATTCTCTGTAAATGTGCCGAAATGGATTCCAAGGAAGCTGGCTCTGGAGCGGGCTGCTGCTCGACCTGTCTAGCTAAACAATATTTCTCAATGAAAGCACAATTAATCAGAGGACGGATGGTCCTAGAAGGGTGTACTTGGATTCCAAATAACTGACATAAACCAGTAATCAGTGTAGGGAACCCAAGTGCCCTATTAGCTCTCTCAGGGTTAAATGGATGCCTAGGTGGCTCTAAGATTACAAACTGGTGAATAGCATCAGATATTATTTGAGCCACGTCAATGCTAAGCTGAGTCATAATACTATAGGCTAGTTGAGACTTAAGCATAGGAAGATCAGAATTGTGGTCACTAGGCATAATGTTGCTTAACAGAAAGGTCATCCAAATTTGAGTAAGGGTAGTCATGTTGGTTCTCATTAATCTTACCCTGTTACCTGCTATGTTGCAAGCGAAGTCACACCCTGGAATGCATAGGAGCTGGATCATTGCTTCTTCATCAAAGTTGTTGCGCCTTTCCATGTATTCATAGAGATGTCCTTCTGGGAGGACTAGTGGATTGCCTAGAAACTGATTTATAACATCAGCAACATAGGAAATCCATTGTCCTCTGACAAATGAGCGCTTGTCAAACAATGCTCCCTTCAAAGGCCATGCATTGGCATAGAATTCTAGCATAATCTCAGTATCGAATTTCTGCATTGGTGTAGCTAGGGGCCCCCATCTACGTCGGTCAAGTTCAACTGTAAATTCTGGATATTCTTCATTTAATAGCTGAACTCTTCTTTCTTTAAGGAAGGACCAGTTCTTGATTGCTTCAAACCGGAGTTGGTGATCTTTGCTTCTAAACCTTTGCTCATCATAAATAAAGTCCTCAGGTGGAGGTGCACTGGAACCTTCATGGTGAGCTCTCTTATGCTGTAACTTCTTAGGAGCCATCTGAAATAATAGCTTTACAAACAGATTTTAGCATATAACATTCATAATGGATAAGTGGCAGCCTTATGTGAAGTGGAATCAAGACACTTTTTAATATAGTTAAAAATTACTTTAGTTCTAATGCACAAGTTTAAGCAAGGAATTCAATCCATGATTTCTATTTTATGTACAATGACCATGTTTGGAGAATGATAAAAGGTATAGCTTTGGTATGTTTGATAATTCACCAAAATAACAAGTCATAGTCATGCACAAAATGCAAAATATGATGCCTCTTTTGAATGCTAGGCCTAAATTATGGTCAATGGCATGTGAGAAAAGTGTTTAGAATAAACATGGAACATGTTTGGTGCATTAGATATGGGTCATGCATAAGCTGTTTTCAATAAAGCATTTTTACAAACACTTGGTATGCACCCATTTTTGCACATGAAATTGGTAAAAGTGGTTCATGCCTACATCCAAATTTTCAAAGAAATAGAAGGAAGAGTGACCAATTGCACATATATACAACAAAATAAGCAAAACATGGCAGAATCATAATTCCCTATTTTTCTAACCTAGACTTAAGGAGAATGCAAAAGAATGCTAACTACAAGCATGCCAAGCATACAAAGAGGGATAATATTCAAAACTTGAACTGATGCAAGAAGGAGATACTTGGGACCAAAAAGTAAGAAGAAGTAAGGTAATGGAGGGTATAGCAACAGCCTGGGCGAGCTTGAGTGAAGGGGAAAGGTTCACAAAGAGATGAAAGTGAAAATGATGGAAACTTGTAAAATTTTGGATTTTTACCTTGCCGTTGGTGACCAGTCTACGTATGCTCGCCCAGGCTAACAATTTGCACTAGATGTACTCGCCTGGGCGAGTTAAACCCCTTTTATTATAAGAAATAAAAAGAAATATGATGCTTAAATAAAATGAAATGTTACTTGTAATATGTTTACAATTACAACTACTTATTTATATTCTAGCCTATATTTACTACTTTAGATATATATATATATATATATATATATATATATAAAGCATAAGAAAAAATAAAAAACTTACTAGGTTGCAGCTCAAATTTCTTGCAGTTGTACCACAATGGTGAGCCTTTCAACTTCACCACCCAGATAAGGCTTGAGTCTGCTCCCATTCACTGTCCATGTTCTTTTTGTAGTTGGGTCCTCAAGAGTCACAACACCATGTGACATTACTTCCTTTATAATGAAAGGTCCAGAACATTTAGACTTCAGCTTTCCTGGAAATAATCTTAATCGAGAATTAAATAACAAAACATACTGTCCAGGATGAAAATTCCTTTTTAAAAGCTTTTTATGATGATAAAATTTAACTTTTTCCTCATAAAGTTTGGAACTCTCATATGCTGAAAGCCTCAATACATCCAATTGATGCAGTTGTAGCTTTCTTTGTTCACCTGCAAGATTAGAATCAAATTAAAGAATTTTAAAGCCCAAAAAGCTTTGTGTTCCAGTTCCACAGGTAAATGGCAAGATTTGCCATAAAGCAGCTGAAACGGTGTGAGCCCTGCGGGTGCTTTAAATGCTGTCCGGTGTGCCCAAAGAGTTTCATCAAGTTTCTGAGACCAATCTTTACGTGACTGGGCAACTGTCTTTTCTAAAATTCTCTTGATTTCTCTGTTTGAAACTTCAGCTTGCCCATTAGTCTGCGGGTGATAAGGAGAAGCTACTTTATGTCGAACACCATAATGTTGCAAGACCTTTTGAAGTTGAGTATTACAAAAATGTGATCCTCCGTCATTGATTAATGCAAGAGGTGTTCCAAATCTGGAGAAAATATTTCTTTTCAAGAAGCGAATAACTATTTTTGAGTCAGCTTTCGGTGCAGCTATTGCTTCCACCCATTTTGTTATATAATCCACTGCCAACAAGATATATTCATTTGAATACGATGATGGAAATGGACCAATAAAATCTATTCCTCGACAATCAAAGGCTTCAACTTCTAAAATATTTTGCAGAGGCATTTCATTTCTTTTAGAGATTCCTCCAATCCTCTGGCAATTGTCACACATTTGCACATATTCATGGGCGTCCTTGAATAGTCTAGGCCAATAAAAGCCTGCTTGCAAGACTTTTGCAGCAGTCCTTTCCCCATTATAATGCCCTCCATAAGGTGAGTCATGACAATGCCATAGAATTCTCCTTGCCTCTTCCTGTGTTACACATATTCTCAAATGGTTATTTTCACCGATCTTGAAGAGGTAAGGATCGTCCCACACAAAATATTTAGTGTAAAATATAGAAACACTTCACACTTAACCAAGAGTGGGGGGGGTGAATTGGTTAGACTTGGTAATTTAAAAATTTTCTTGATCAAAATCAGAGTTTTGCCCTTTTTGGATCTTTATCACTTTTGAAACCAAGAACTTTTATCCAAACTTCAACCCAAGAGATGTAATGCTTCAAGAATTTAATAGATAACAAGAATTCACAAAAGACAACCAAATATGCAGAATTAAATCAACACACAGAGAATTATACTGGTTCACTTCAAACACTATGAAGTTACATCCTGTTTTCTTCTACTCAACACTAGAGTAGAGTTCCACTATTGTAAATTTCAGTTCTTACAAGTTATTACAAGCCTCTCTTTATAAACCCTAGATAAAGTTCAGAAATCTAAAACACTATTAGATTCTTAGAGATAACCCCACTGAGAACACTACTCAGCAAACCCCCTAGAGAAACACTATCTCTAGATTACAAGCAAGAAACTCATGTACAATAGACAAACCAACACAAAATTCAAAAGAGAATTACAACTTCAAAGAATAAGGAAAGAAGTCACCTGATGATCCAAAGAATGATATGCATAAGAATGATTTCACCAGGTTGAATGCAGAAAACAAACTCAGAACATAACTTTCCTTAAACTTTGAAAAGAGAAAATCTTGCTTCACTCATCCCTTAAAGACCCATAAGAGTTTTATGAAAGCAAGAACTCAATGAACCCATAAATATCACTTAGAGAGTGTTTAGAATGCCTTAGAATGCTCAGAATACGAATTACTCAAGTTGGAAAATCAGCTGGGCATGGGTTCTATTTATAATGATATTTGTAACTGTCTGTAATCGATTAAAAGCGCTCATGTAATCGATTATTTAGCACTTGTAATCGATTACATACGCTCCTATAATCGATTAAACCGTTCATAATGATTCTGGGTAACTATAATGAACAATTTAATTGATTATTCCGACATGTAATCGATTAAATCCGGCATGATGAAAAATATGTTTGAACTATGTAATCGATTACAATAATTGGTAATTGATTAAATCCGGCACTATGAAAAATATGTTTGAACTACGTAATCGATTACAATAATTGGTAATCGATTAAACCAGAGATATGGTATTTTCTATTTTGCTTATGTAATCAATTACAGCTTGGTGGTAATCGATTAAAAAAGTCACCAAGGCAGATTATGTGTGATCTAAGCCAAAATAATCGATTATTCTGATAATGTAATTGATTAAACTGTTCTTGAAAAAATTCCAGAAAACATCAAGAACAAAATAATCAATTCTTTGCCTGTTATAATCGATTAAACCAGTGAAACGCTATTTTTCCAAAAATACTTAGTTTATTTTAAAAACTTAAAACAATTTTCCAATGCCTTGTGATTTAATTCTCAAACTTATGAATGATATGAATGCAATGATTGGATCATCAGAAAACTTCCTTCCTTTTACATTTGATCACAAGCTTTTCTTCAATGCTTCAAAGGCATGTTGAAAGTTCAAAACCATCCTTTCTTGAATCGAAGTTCTTTGTGCTTCAAGCAACTCCCGCTCAAATCAACATTTAGCATCGCTAAGAAACTTCTTCCTTTGATGCCAAGAATAATCTTCAGGGATTGCACCAACTGCCTTAAAATTAGCCATTTCTGTAAACCATGGCCTTTCTGTGATATGAAGAAGTTTCTCGTCGAGGAATTCTTCTTGTTTTTCTGGATCTTGGGTGGCTTCATTAGTGAGTCTGGATAAATGATCTGCCACATAATTTTCACATCCTTTCTTATCTTTTATTTCTAGATCAAATTCCTGCTAAAGTAAAATCCATCGGATAAGTCTGGGTTTAGAATTAGTTTTAACCAATAAATATTTTATTGCGGCATGATCTATGTAAATCACCACCTTAGATTCTATTAAATATGATCTAAATTTTTCCAAGGCATATAGTATAGCAAGCAATTCTTTTTCAGTAGTTGCATAATTAATTTGTGCCTCATTTAAGACCTTGCTTGCATAGTGTATAACATGGAAAACTTTATTCTTTCTTTGTCCAAAAACTGCTCCTACCGCATAATCACTTGCATCGCACATAATTTCAAAATCAAAATTCCAGTCGGGTGCGGTGATTACAGGGGCGGAAATCAGTTTTTGTTTCAAAGTTTCAAAAGCTTGGAAGCATGAATTATCAAACTGGAATGGAACTTCTTTGTTTAAAAGATTGCTAAGAGGTTTAGCAATTTTTGAAAAATCTTTAATGAATCGCCTGTAAAATCCTGCGTGTCCCAAGAAACTTCGAATGCCTTTGACATTGCTTGGTGAAGGTAATTTCTCAATGACATCCACTTTAGCTTTGTCCACTTCAATGCCTTTCTTTGAAATCTTGTGACCTAACACAATGCCTTTTGTCACCATAAAGTGATACTTTTCCCAATTCAGCACAAGGTTAGATTCAATACAACGTTTTAAAACAATATCAAGATTATACAAGCATGAATCAAAAGAAGTACCAAAAGCCGAGAAGTCATCCATGAATTCAATACTTTTCTCGATTAAATCAGAAAAAATAGAAAACATGCATCTCTGGAAAGTGGAAGGAGCATTGCATAAACCAAAGGGCATTTTCCTATATGTAAAAATACCAAAGGGGCAAGTAAATGCTGTTTTTTCTTGATCTTGAAGGTCAACACTGATTTGGTTATATCCAGAGTACCCATCAAGAAAACAATAATATTGCTTACCTGCTAACCTTTCTAGCATTTGATCCATAAACGGTAAAGGAAAATGATCCTTCCTGGTGGCGTTGTTGAGCTTTTTGTAGTCGATACACATTCTCCAACCCGTAACACTATCAGTGGATCAGCTCATCTTTATCATTCTTTATCACTGTCATGCCACCTTTTTTAGGCACCACTTGTACGGGGCTTACCCATTGACTATCTGATATAGGGTATATCATTCCTGTTTCCAATAACTTTACTACTTCTTTCCTAACTACCTCTTTCATGGTTGGATTAAGACGTATTTGAGGTTGAGCAACAGGTTTAAAATCTTGTTCCATTAAAATTCTATGCATGCAGTATGAAGGACTAATACTTGTTAAGTCTGACAATGTCCAACCAATAGCTTTACTGTTTTGTTGCAAGACTTCCATTAATTTCTTTTCTTCCTCCACAGAAAGATTTGCATTGATGATTACTGGTTTCTGGGAATTTCCTGCAAGAAAAACATTTTAAATGTGAAGGAAGTACCTTAAGTTCCAGCTTTGGTTCCTCTTTCTGCTTCTCTTCCTCTATTTCTTCATAGAGGGATTGATGAAAGGGCACTTCCTTGCAAGTATTTAGTTGATGAAGATACTTTGATTTCTCTTTATCTCCATCTTCTTCTTGAGCTTCTTCAGAGATTACTTCATCCAGTACATCGACTCTAAAACATTCTTTCTTATCTGAGAGGTGCTTTATAGCTTCAAGAACATTAAACAAAACTTCATCATCTTGTACTCTGACAGTGAGCTTTCCTTCATCAACATCAATTAAAACTTTTTTGGCAGTCTTCATAAAAGGTCTGCCAAGAATCAATGGGACATCATTGTCTTCGTCCATATCCATGCCTACAAAGTCGACTTGGAAGAAGAATTTGTCGACTTTCACCAACACGTCTTCAATGACGCCATAAGGATGCTTAATAGATCTGTCAGCTAGCTGCAGTGTCATCCTGGTAGGTTTGACTATAACCTCTCCTATCCTCTTAACCATGGATAATGGTATGAGATTGATGCTTGCACCTAAGTCAAGAAGAGATTTTCCCACAGATAAGTTACCAATAGTAACAGGAATTGTAAAGCTACCTGGATCTCTAGACTTTTCTGGAAGAGTCTTTTGGATGATGGCACTGCATCCTGCATCCAGCTCGATTGTCTCCTCGTCGGTGTATCTTCTTTTCTTGGTGAGGAGATCCTTCATGAACTTGTCGTATGTTGGCATTTGCTCCAATGCTTCAGGAAAAGGAATATTTATCTGTAGTTGCTTGAAGATGTCAAGAAAACGTTTGTATTGCCTTTTCTTTGCTTTCTTGGATGGAGTGTGTGGATATGGCATGCTTTGGATTGGTGGTGGGGTTAGGACAACTTTGCCTTTATTACTTTTTTTTTTCTTTTTATCATCACTTGTTACTTTTCTCTCTATTTTTTAATTGGTTTTTTCCTCATCTTTTTCTTTTTCTTTTTCATTTTCACTTTCTACAACATCATCTTCCTCTACATTTCTTTCATTTTTCTTTTCTTCTTCCTCTTTCCTACCCACTACAGTCCCACTTTTAGTGATAATTGCTTTACATTGCTCTTTAGGATTGATGATTTGGGTCTGAAAAAGGTCCACCTCCATGCTTAGATAATAGCTTTGCAAGCTGCCCTACTTGTACTTCTAGGTTCTTGATAGAAGCCTCAGTGTTGTTTTGATTACTGATGGACATTTGCATGAATTGTGTAAGAGTGTCTTCCATTTTTGTCAATCTGTCAGACTGAGCTTGTTGTGATGGATATCTATTTGAAGGACCTGAAAAAGAATTAGAAGAACTTGCAAAGGAATTGTTAGAAGGACCTGCGAAAGGAGGGTTAGTGGGAACATTATAATTATTATTTTGCCTCCAATTATAAGGTTGATTAGAACCTGGACCACTGCGATAGCCTTGGTAATTCCCTTGATAATTTTGTTGAGGTCTTGATTGATTTTGCATGTAGTGTGCTTCCTCTTCTTGTGGACAATCACCAGGTACTGTGCAATGGCCATTCTGATGGTCTCCTCCACAAAAATCACATCTCAAGATTTGTTGAACTTGGTGTGCTGTATGAGATTTCTATGATCCTCCATGCTGAATTTGTTGAGGAAGTTGGCCTATTTGTTTTGTTAAGGCCTCCAATTGCTGAGTCAAGAGTTTGTTTTGAGCCAAGATGGCATTTTGAGTGTCGAGCTCTAGTACGTCTCTCCTCTGAATTGGTCATCTATCATGGTGAGATTGATAGTCACTTGCGGCTATGGAGCCAATGATCACTATGGCTTCTTCGGGGCTTTTAGACATCATGGTTCCTCCAGCTGAAGCGTCAAGAATCATCTTGGTCTGGGGCCTCAAACCACTATAAAAGATGTGTAATTGTGCGACATCATCAAAGTTGTGGTTTGGGCATCTCCTTAGTAGTGACTTGAATCTTTCCCATGTCTCACATAATGGTTCATCTACACCTTGAGAGAAAGTGGAAATAGCTGACTTTGCACTTATAAATCTTGATGGAGGGAAGAATCTGGCGATGAATTTCTCCTCCAACTCGTCCCATGTGCTTAGACTTTTGTTTGGTTGTGATTGAAGCCATGTTTTAGCTTTACCTGTCAAAGAAAAAGGAAAAGCTCTGAGGTAAACAGCTTTAGCATCTTCGTCCGATGCTCCCATTGTACTGCATAGCTCCATGAAAGTAGATAAATGCGTGTAAGGATCTTCATGGTCTAGCCCAATAAATGGATGTGAGCCAATGAGACTGAGTAATCCTGGCTTCAGCTCCATAACCTTGTCGTTGAAAGGAGGGATGACTATGTTGTTGTAGTGCTTAGGACCTTATTCATAAGCATAGTCACCAAGAGTCCTTCTTACTGGTCTATCTTCTTCCCCACCACGATCAGCCATGTTGTCTCTTACCACTGGTTTTTCGGGAGATGGAGGATCAATAGACACAGCTTCCTCGGAATGCTTGTTGGGTTCTTGCTTCTTTTTCTTTCTATTCTTCCTTTCTGTTTTAGAGATTTCTGGATCAAACTGAGGTTTATCTGTACAAGACTTACCTCGCATAAAGTGAAAGGCCAAAAACTACAAGATTATGTAAGCACCGAGGTTTGATAACAAGAAAATTTATATACAAAACAAGAAAAATTCTACTAAACTGAAATTTAAACAACTAAGTAAACGAATCAAATCCCCGACGAAGGTGCCAGAAACTTGTTAGGAATTTACGGTAAGCGCACTGTGTTATGGTTACAAGTTACAAAATTTATAAAGTTCGTCTCCACAGGGATTTGAGTTTACTTTGGCTAGTTTAAATCTTTACCAATTTAGTAGTCTATGTACAAATGATTAAAATGAAGGTTCATTTGTGTGATTTTGTATCATAAAATAAAGATAAAATTACGGAAGTAAATAAACGAGTTCAAGTCAAGGAAAGCGTAGGATTGAATTTCGTATTTCTTATCCCTTCGATTAATTTTTACCTATGCATTATTTTTCTATTCTTATTGACACACAAGTTTAAGTAACCTTAATTCGATTCCTCGCAATTAAAGTTCTAAGGATATTTTACTAAAAACCGATTCCTCACGTATTCAATTAAATACCCTAGCATTAAGATTCTATTCACGTGTTTAATGCAATCAAAACGTTAAGCCCTATTCCTAGCAACACAACGTGATGAGTGAAATTATTCGGTTCAAAACCCTAAATTTACTTTTCAGTCGCCTTTAGGGTTTAAATTCATGAAACTAACGATCACTTAGCGTCAAGCATTAAGCATAGAATAAAGTCACCAATAAGAAATAGGATAATGCATAGAAATTAAAAGAGCATAGAGATAAGAAGAGTACGTCCAATTCTAAAGAAGCTTAAGCGAGCATTGGAAGAACTTCCTCAAGAGAATCACTGAAGTAGCTTGTCATCGATCCTCTTTTCGGCAGAATCTCCAATACAAAACTCATTTTCCTCACTTCCCTAACCTTCTACCCTCAACTATGAAGAACCTAAGCCTAAGGATATGAACAAGGAGCTGAAATTGGTGCAAAAACGCATGCCTTGCTTCAACAATTTGTGGGGTATTTATAGGTGGTTGTCTTGTCTGCTTCCACTCGCCCAGGCGGCCAATTCCTTCATGTTTTGCTTGCCTAGGCGAGCTTAAGTTATCATTTTGGGATTTGTGGCTCGCTTGGGCGACCAATTTTGGCTTACGGAGCTCGCCTAGGCGAGCTTAAAGCTTAATGCTGAAGATTCCTTTGGGCTTTGATGGTATTGGGCTTGGATTGCTTTCTGAAACTTCCTTGTTTACTTTGCTCACCCCTTCTTCTTGGCTTTTATGTGCTAGATACTTCCGGAATCTTCTCAAAACATAAAATCATAACTTAACTCCATGCAACTATCTTTTAACTAGGTTTCTAGGGTTAATTTGTAGATAAAGTTAATCAAAACAATCGGATAAGTGCCATTCTATAAATCAAATTTTACTAAAATGTGGCACTTATCAGTAACCAATCTAAGACGATTTGCACCTCAAAAACCGTCTTAGAAAGCTTTTCTGTTTATTTTTTTTACACATATACGAAGACGGTTCCTAGTGACAACCATCTTAGAAAGTAGCCATTCTAAGACGGTTGTTGCCACAAAAACTTCTTAGAAAGGTTTTCTGTTTATTTTTTAAAACGTATACGAAGACAGTTCTTGGTGACAACCGTCTTAGAAAGTAACGATTCTATGACAATTTTCGCCTTAAAACCGTCTTAGAAAACTTTTTTTTTTACACGTATACGAAGACGGTTTTTACCATTTTAAAACCGTCGTTGTTAATTTCTTTTTTTTAAAATAATTATATTTAATTATAAGAAAATTAATGATATTTAATGACAATAAAATTATGATCAATGTGACCAATAAATCGTATAATTATTTAATAATATTTAATAAATAAATGAAACCTAAGTCAAATTACTTTACTACCATAATTATTTTGTAAAACTCAATGATGTGATGTTTCAAACTTAATTCAAGAATAGAAGTAAAATGATAGATAACAACCATATCTAGAGAAACCTTCAAAGAAAAATTGAAATAACTATTAAGCAAACTTAGGTTTTCCATTATGCATGAATACAAAAGCACATTTACCCATTGCATGCTCTAAGATATAAAAAGTTTATATGGAAGACTAGTTTAATTAAGTCTCTTCAGCAAAACACATTTAATAATGTCACTGACATTCAAAAATAAAACCGCCCCTCATATACAAGTATCTATGGCTTTTATCCTTACTCAGTGCATGTATTGACATGTGCTCCTTCTTCAACATCTTGTATGCCCAAAGCAAAGGCAACAACCCGACTTTTCCCCATCTCCTGTACAACTCTAGCTTCTGCATGACTCTTCCTATGTTAGGCCAATAACACACTTTATGGATAATCATGCCATACTTGGAATCTGGTTGAGAATTCTTGCTGCAAATGATAAAATGATAATATCTAATTAGCAAAGAGGATATTGTGCAAAGGGAAAACAACATTATATTTGACATGAATGGCTTCTCACTGTACATGCCTTTAAATCTCTGATAAAGCACTTTGATGGATCAAAATCTACCAGCAACTTATTTTGAAGTTCGCCTGGCCTGCCCTACAAATCTTTAGGTAGCAAAAAGGGTTGGAAACACTTGCTGGTATGTCCTTCTGCAACATGTGTTCCTGCCAACAATGCAAATGAGAATATCATTTGATTAATTAACCATAAGTCATTAAAGGGAAGTAAATAAAGTAAAATATTAAAATATCAAACTATCAATAATTACTGTTCGCTACCATTAGTTTATTTAATTTCTTAGTCAAATGAAGTTTGGACTAATGTCATCATGTATATGTATGTTTCATAGTCATAGGTCTAGACCATTTTTTATGATGGCATCGCACTTGACCACACACAAAAATATGTTATGAGTATGAAATAATGTAATTGGTTTGCTACAAATATAACTACCAACTAATTATATACCGGTTACCCTTGAATCATCTAAGGGTGGTTTGATTAAGTAAACTACCAGCTATTATTTGTACCATGATTAACTTCTGATGGGAAGTGAAGCCTTTGGGGATATGGAAGTTTGTCATCAAGGTTAGCCATCAAGGTTGAGAAATGAACCAGAACCAGTTGTGATTTAGATAGAACAAGGTTAGCCATCATTTGTAAAAATGGAATCTAAAAGTCAATAGAGGCATTCACATACTTTCCAATAGCTTTATTTGCTTCGGCCTCAACAAATACATCAAAGAGTCTATAATGTTTAGATATTGCAAAATTTGCATTCTTCCTCCAGAAAAGCCTAAACAAGGATGACAACAATTAATGTGCCAAAACATGTATTCTATCAAGAAAATGTAACATCAACCTAGTACAAAGTCAGCATAGGTATGATTATGTGTCGCTTATTAAATGATATTAAGGGATATACCCCAAAAGGCATTTATGAAAATCCAATAAAAACTCAACCTTGATTTTCATGCAAGATACATATAAATGGTCGATAGCCACCCAACCCAGATGGAAAACAAGACTTGGCAGAGAGCAGGTATAACACCTCTCTTTACTCACTCGTGCTTGATTAATTTTATGTAAGATTCCGTGTCCACTTTGTATTAAAATCAAATTAGTTATAAATGTTTACAGAAATTTTTCTCTTCGCATTTTGATTTCGCAAAACACTATTCTAAGTGCTTATCATGTTTGAAAAATTCATCATAACAAATAGTCTAAGTAATTCAGACATGGTTAAATATAACAGTCCGTGTACAGTTATCCAAAATAAAATACAGACCCTCACCAAAATAGTCTAGTACAAATTACATAACTTCAGAGGCAACAGCAGCAGACTAGTACAACAATTTATCAAGCCACGGCACAACATGCAAATCATCCAAGATTCTTCATTATATC
>PYAF01004759.1:437733-448553 GCA_007407185.1 Glycine tomentella
ACACCTAGCCTACAAAGCCTAATTCTTCATGAAATCAAGTAAATATCTTTGTTTTTGGTTCTTAGAAACATTCCACCAAACACTTAACATGCCAAGCTTAATTCCTTATGAAATCAAATAAGAATCTTCATGTAGGTAGTATTCAAACTAGGCATAACATAAACTTCCCCATACCTTGTCTTCCTTAAGCTTTTGGACAACTTTCCTCCTTTGAAATTGAATTATCCTTGCTCCTAATGCTCCTAGATCCTCACGTGGACTTCCAAACATATACACCTTGGTTTTTATTCTAGGTAAAAGGTGAATTAGAAAAGGCACAAAATAGAAAGGCTTCGGAGTAGTTTTGGGTGGAATTTGCACGGTTACTATTTGTTTTGGCTTTGAAAGTATTTTGAAAAAAACAAGGTATAAGCTAGGGTGTGTGCACGGTCCCCCCTACCAATCCTTTATATAAATTTGTTTTCTTAAGATGCCTTTGAAAGCCTTGTTGCACGGTTACCTTAAGCCAAGATTCTTTTGTTAAAAAATCTTGCATTACTTTCCACTTGGTTAGCTTTTATTGGCTAAGGAGTAGTTTGCTTCCAAGTGGATAGTTTCTAGGCTTTTCTACCACTTCCTTTGCCTCTTCAAGTGCACGTATACCTCCCCTTGGCTGAGCTTATTTTCAGTTTCTAAGCATTTGTTGGTGCAAATATCTTTCTAAGTTAACTTTCCATTAGGCTTTATTTCATTGGCTAGGCACTTTGCTCCTTCCAAGTGTCTTTATTCTTGATTTTTCTCAAGGTTTCTTCATTCTTCTTGATGGTACACGTGCCATAGCTTGCTTGGAGAGCAAATTTTACCAATTCATGTGGAGTAGCCAAGCTTTTAAGGGAATTTCGTGCTTTCTTCATTTCTTGATTTTTCCAAAACCCGTTTTAATAAAATATTGATTCTGGATTCGTTAACCGTTGGATCTTTTTAAAATTTTAAAGGTGTATTCCTATCTCAAATATCCAACTTTTGACCGTTGGGATTGTTGAAATAACATTTATAA
This sequence comes from Glycine tomentella, assembly GCA_007407185.1. Classification (NCBI taxonomy): domain Eukaryota; kingdom Viridiplantae; phylum Streptophyta; class Magnoliopsida; order Fabales; family Fabaceae; genus Glycine; species Glycine tomentella. Next base: position 438,770 of record PYAF01004759.1, read on the forward strand.
TTTTCTCCGTGCTCAAAGGAGTCAAGAGGAAGTTTTCTTAAAAAAACTTCTTAAGTCATCATTACTAACTTTCCATTTGCTTGATTTTCATTGGCTATTGATTCCTTATCTTCCAAGTGTCTAATTTCCACATTCTTCTTCATATTGTATGTAGGATTACTAGCTTAAAGATTAATCTTTACAAGTTTTTCCATTTTACACATAGAATAGCCTAGATTTAGTGAATTTTATGCTTTTGTTACCTAGTGATTTTATCTTGCTTCTTATTGGTCCATCTTTCCTTGACTTATTAAAATTACTAAACTAACTTATTTGGAACACCTATTCCTCTCATAATTAAGAAAAAACTCCATAGATTATGTTCATGCTTTTCTCATAATTTTCTGATACCTAGGATAGTCTAGATTAAGCTCTTTTTAACCTTATCTTCCAAAATTCATAGAAATTCTATTTTAGAGTTCTCTATCCTCAACCCTGCTGATAATTTGTTGTCTAAAAGTATTTTATCCTATGCTCAGGTTCCCATTGATTTCTGAGGTCATCTTGGTCAGTTTTAAACTAAAGGGTATTTTGGTCATTTTTCACCCTCGGAACATGATGGTAATTTTCCAAATTGTTCAAGGGTATTCATGTCTTTTTCCCCCAAAATATCTTACTAAAATATCCAGGGATATGTTGGTCATTTCCAAAATTATCCAGGGGTATTTTGGTCATTTACTGCCTCAGGGACCTATCTATCATTTCTAAAATTGTCCAAGGACATTTTGGTAATTATTCTTTCAAGGGTATTCTTGTAATTTTTATTATTTTCTAGGCATATTGCTAATTGATTAAATATTGCGTAAATCACATATTTTGATACACATGGAAATATTGGGGTGTTACATGCCTCCCATTAATATTTTCCCTAAGAATTGACTGAAATTTTCAAAATTTTGGAATGTTACAGCTCCCAACGGAATGACACCTGTGTTGTGATATACATGTGATGTGTTTTTTATGAGAGACATGATGGCTAGATTGTGTGATACAAATTTTGATACTATATGTCATGGAAGTGAACCAGGGGGAGGAGAGGCCTCCAAGAACCCTGAGTTTACTGAGATTGTATCTTATCCTGTGTGGGGTTATATTTTTGCAGGTGATGCTCAGCGAGGGGACGGTGGATCTCAGGACAAGAGGCCCGAGTAGGGATATGGTTCTGTGTGAACCTTAGGCACATAGTTTGAGAGCATATTGGCTCATTGTTTTGTTATGCCTATATTTTGTACCCCTAAGGGGAAGATGCACAATTGATGTATATTGTAGTATATTTTGATAGATATTGATGTATGAAGAAAGGACCAAGTATATAATACCTATTATTGTACAGTCATTGTGGAGTTACATTGATTGAGATATATGAATATGGCTCATTTAGTTCTCTAGTTGTGTGATGTTAGTATTCATCGTACATAATGTAAAATGGGTATTGTCGTTGACATTTGATGACGTCACTTTATTATTTGCTTCTAAATTAATTAGCTTTAATTAATTGCTATGCTTAACGACCATAATTGAATGTTAATGAACCGGATGCATACGGGACGTTACATACAGGGTCGATGACTTTGCTACGAATGACATTAAAGAAAAAACACAGGCGAGTTATGGCATGCCTCACTTTGTTAGGCAAAATGTCTCAAATTGCCACGACTAAAAGTTGTTGCATCAAGACGTATCAATCATGAGACTTTAAGCCAACTAGTTTCAGATCTTTCAACTGCACAAGGCTCTTAATATTTGAAGAGTATTCTTGTGGTACTTTGACATTAATCATGTTTAATACCGCTAACAACAACGTCAAAGACTTATTGCACCCCGGATACAACAACTTCTTCGAACCACTTTCCAATGTATCATATATAGGGGCATGTTCTTGCTGAAAATACTCTTGTCCAAGATCACGAATCATATCCTCTAATCGATCTCCCATTTGTACATCAACCGATTCAGTTTGGGACCCCCTCTAGTAGTTGTTGTCTCTCATTCAAACAATTTATACAAGGACAAAACTATTTTTCATCCTCATCTGGTCAACTTCATTCAGAGACAAATTCCAAGAATTGTTCAACACCTTCCTCATACGTAGAGCTCATGCGACTTGCATTCATTCATCCTCATAAGTATAAATTTCAGAGGCAATTTATACTTGCATTCTTTTAATTAATTGTAAGGTCTATTAATGAATATATTCATTTTCTTATAAAAGTAGGTGTTTATTGAGCTGTTAACAAAAGAAAATACACTCATTGCTTGAAAACTATCTTTTGAATAATAATCACTATAAAGTCATTAATGTAATAGATAGTCTTAAAATTAAATTAAAATTTATAATAAATTAAATGATCTAATTAGTTTTATTGATGTTGATGAGTTATGGAATTAATTATTTCTTATATATTTACCTATGACCTGCAGAGCTAATACTAAGTTAGAGTGTTTGTACTATTCCTTTCTTTAATTGAATAGCATGTGCAAGCTTAAATGCATGTAAAGGAGAAATAAGAGAAGTACATAACATAATATTTACGTACTATGACTTGTGCCTTGATTTCCTGTGTAGTCAACATCGGGTTATTGTTGGCATCTTTGAGTGAAATAAGGATATCAAGGAAATCCTCTCCATGAATTTTGGACCCTTCATCCCATTCTTTGATTCGCTGCTCAATGATGGGATCATGATACTTGCCCACAATTTATATGGCCTTCTTCACCTTGCCCTCATGACCATCTAAGTCAAGTCCCCTCAAGCAAGGGACATAGTCAGAAACACTAAAGTCATAAATGTATTTAAGCATTGTGAAAATGGCATCAAGATGTTCCACTTCCTCACAACCAGGCCCTCCATCCTTCTTACCCTCCCCAAGTACCTCCTACTAAAGATCAATTTCTTGATCACATTGCAACAATAGTGTTGTGCGACATCCCTCACGTTCACAAGGCCAACATTATTATTACCTTTGACAATATTGTTTTTGTAATTGTTTTAGATGTGAAACACAAGGTTGTCGGCTTCCTCAACCCTCTTATATTCAAGTCGTTGGTGGGTGGTGGTGGACAACAAATCGTTAACAACAATTCTCCTCATTTTCTTCCATTGTTCCCCAAAGGGTACAAGGGTTGTGGTGAGATATCTGCGACGAATAAGAGCAGTGGTCATGCTTGTGGGTCTAGAAGCAAAATTAGCATCTTGTTTTCCCAAGAATTCACAAGCAATGGTGGGGCAAGTCACGGGGATAACATGGGCATTTCCTAGGCGAATACATGCAATTTCAGTGTTCATTTCATTCATTAATTTTTGTATCCAATAGAACGTAGGCCAATTTGCAAGCATTTCAGGAAGGTTACCGATTATAGGCCATGGTTTGGGACCGGGGGGTAAGGATAGTTTTTGTTTCTTGGTTTTTTTTAAACAAGTGAGATCTAAAGCCTTTAAGAAAGGTTATACAAAAAATTAAAATAATAATCAAAGACCAGAAGTCTTGAAGGTGAAGGTGGGACAATAACAAATGAATAGAGGAGTGATCCATTCCTTTGGGTTGTCTTTTAGTGCTTAGAGATCTAAAAGTGGATGATTGTTTCTGCTGTGGTGACAACCAATATGGAGATAACCTATTTATAGAGTTTCCAATTCGCCTCTGCACCTCTTTGTTTAGAGAGGCCTTTTCTTACTCGTTTCTAGCATGTAAACTTGACGAGAATGCAGAAATCAGCAGACCTTGGTGCCATCCCAAGCATGTAAGTAAGCTGATTGCTGAACTCCGTTTTAGTTGTGGTCAAGGCCATCTGTTCCAATCTCCTATTGGGGTCCTCTCTTGGCACGAACACCAACAGCTTCCTTTTCTTCTTAGACACCACCAAGCCCCCACCCCGCTTTCGCTTCCTCCACGTGTCTGAAAACCACACACCAGATTCAAGTTTCAACCTTTAATCCAAATAACAATAACTACAATAATAAATTTGAAAATAGTTTTGCCTTACCTTGATTTCATAACGCCTCGGGGGAGCGTTGGATTCGAAAGAAGTCGATGATTTTGATCTGGACAAGGGGGAAGTTGCAATTTTCAAAAGGGTTTGAAACCAAACTTATCCTCAGGAGGATAGATGGGGCGATTCAGGTGAGATCCAATGTAGATCCAACTGATTGAATGTGTTACAGGAAATTGAGTATATTGTTGTAATTAGAAGCAGGCTGAATGAGTTGTTAGTTGTTAGTTAGCATTCCAGAATTGGAATTCTGTTATAAATAGCAAGTTCTGGTAATCAGTTGATCAATTCAGTTTTGATCCTCTCATTCTGTAATCTCTCATTCTTGTTCAATAAAATCATCGGGTTTCCTTCTACTTAATTGGAACCCTTTTTTTTCTAGTTGTTCTTCGAGTTTCCCTTACTTCCTAGAACAACCATATCAAGTGGTATCATCAACACAACAATGGAGGCATGTTTCATGGAGATTGGTGCTTCTCTTCAACACACCCTTGAAGAAATGTTTCAGCGTCAACAAACCTCCGGTAACGTTTCTCGTCCTTATTCTTGCAATACACGTTTGGCTCGCTTGGATTTTCCTCGCTTTTCTGGTGACGGGGTCAAGAATTGGATTACACAATGTGAAACCTTCTTTTCTCTCGATCAAACACCAGAAGACTACAAGGTGCGTTTAGCGGTAGTCCATTTTGAGGGTAGAGTGCTTCAATGGCACAATGCCTTTGTCAAAACTGTAGGTTTAGAAAACTTACCTTCTTGGAATGAATATGTGCAAATCTTGTTGGACCATTTTGGTGATGTGTGTGAGGATCCAATGATTGATCTTATGAAGTTAAGACAAAAGGGAACTGTTTCGGATTATCATGCTGCATTTGATGCCCTTGTATCTCGCATTGACCTTCCAGAAGCTCACCAATTAAGTTATTTCCTTGGTGGTTTGAAATTGGAGGTTCAGATGATGGTTCGAATGTTCCAGCCAACCACAGTTAGGAAAGCCTTCTCATTGGCTAAAATGTATGAATCTGCCAATAACAACAATCCTGCACAACTTAAGAATTTTTCCAAAGCAACCCCTAATTTCAAGGCACCTCTATTGCCTACACCCTCCTCTACCTTGGACAATTCTAAACCTAAGGCACAGCTCACCAAAAGCTTGACACCAGCATACATCAATGAAAGAAGGGCCAAAGGTCTTTGTTATTTTTGTGATGAACCTTTCACCCCTAATCATGGATTGACACATAGGAAACTTCAGATTCATGTTATGGAAATTGAAGATGAGTCAGATACTGAGTTGAGTTTGGATGGCAATGGGGATAACAGTGAGACTGGTTCCTTGGATCCTTTGATTTCGGTTAATGCACTAACTGGTATGCCTAGTTTTAAAACTATGAGAATTACTGGGTCTGTGGGCAAGAAACCTCTCCATGTATTAATCGACAGTGGTAGTACTCATAATTTCTTGGACATTGATGTTGCTAGGAAATTAGGCTGCCAAATTTCCTCAATCAACCCTCTGAATGTAGCTGTTGCTGATGGAACAAAGGTTGTTGTTTCTTCAGTGGTTAGAGGGTTCAAATGGTCCTTACAGCACACTCAATTTTCGTCTGATATCATGCTACTGCCCTTGGGATGCTGCGACTTGGTTTTGGGCATTGAGTGGCTGGTCACACTGGGAGATATTACCTGGAACTTCAGCAAACTCACTATGCAATTTTCTGTACAGGGTAAGAAACATGTTCTTTGTGGTGCTACTACTAAGATCAGAACTTTGAGAGGCCAACACCTATCTAAGGCATTGAATACAGGTGTACACTTCTCCATGATACAATTTAGTGATCAGAACACTAGTTTGCTTAGCTCATTAACAACTCATGCAACTTATTTTGTTTCCAATCCGGAGTTGGATCAACTGTTGCTAGTCTTTGATGATGTTTTTGAAGAACCTTCAGGGCTGCCACCTAAGAGGGATAGACATGATCATAGGATTCCTCTTCTCCAAGGTGTTGATCCAGTCAACAAAAGACCTTATAGATATGGGAAGCAACAGAAGGATGAGATTGATAAACTGGTGAAACAGTCCCTAGATTCTGGCATTATCCAACACAGTACTAGTCCATATGCAAGTCCAGTGGTTCTGGTTGGCAAAAAGGATGGTTCATGGAGGCTTTATGTGGATTATAGGGATCTTAACAAACATACAGTTAAGGATAAATTCCCTATCCCATAGGTGGATGACCTTTTAGATAAGCTTCATGGTTCTGTGATCTTTTCTAAAATAGATCTTCGTTCTAGTTATAACCAAGTGAGGATGCATGATGATGATATCCACAAAATGGCTTTCAAGACACATGCTGGTCACTTTGAGTATTTGGTCATGCCCTTTGGCTTGACTAATGCACCAGCCACCTTTCAAGGGTTGATGAATGAGGTATTCTAGGATTTCCTCAGGAAGTTCCTCCTAGTCTTCTTTGATGACATCCTCATTTACAGTAATAACTTTCCAGCCCATTTACAACACTTGCAACAAGTTTTGCAAGTTATGAGAAAGCATTCCCTTTTTGCTAAAAGGTCTAATTGCTACTTTGGAGTTAATCAAGTGGAGTATTTTGGTCACTTTATCTTTGCACTAGGGGTTTCCACCGATCCTAATAAGATAGTTGCCATTGCTAATTGGCCACTACCTTAAACTTTGAAACAATTGGGAGGTTTTTTGGGGCTTACAGGCTATTATAGACAGTTTGTGAAGGGTTATGGAGTTGTTGCTAAGCCCTTAACTGATATGCTTAAGAAGGACAATTTTGTTTGGTCAGCTACTGCTAAGGAATCATTTCAGACCTTAAAGTCCAAGTTGATGGAGGCTCCTGCGTTGGCTTTGCCTGACTTCAACAAAATTTTTGTAGTGGAAGTGGATGCTTCTAGAATTGGCTTGGGGGGAGTATTGATGCAAGACCACCACCCTTTGGCTTTTATCAGCAGAACTTTGAATTTACAGCAACAAACCCTTTCCACTTATGAAAAGAAACTATTGGCAGTTGTTTTTGCTGTCCAGAAATGGAGACACTATCTACTGCCTAGGAAGTTTGTTATTAAGACTGACCACAGAAGTCTCAAATACATCCTTTATCAGAGATTAACTACCACCTTTCAACAAAAGTGGCTAGTTAAACTCATGGAATTTGATTTTGATATTGAATTCAGGGAAGGTAGGGAGAATGTAGCTGTTGATGCACTTTCTAGGCTAGAATTTACTGAACCAACACAGTGCACTACTCTTCAGGTCTTCCAACCTGATTCTGATCTTGTCCAACAAATCAGATCATCTTGGCAAGCTGGCCCTATTATCCAGAAGCTAATTTTTGAAATTCAGCTTAATCCTGCTTCTCATAAACATTTTGAATGGAAGAGGGATGAGCTTAGAAGAAAAGGGAAGCTGGTTGTGGGAAAAGATATGAAACTTAGACAGGAGTTGCTTCATTGGTTCCATCATTCTGCTGTTGGAGGAAATTCTGGCAGAGATGCGACCTTGAGGAGGCTAAAATCTGTGGTTTATTGGAAGGGTCTTACCAAGGATGTAAGATCATTTTGTGCAAAATTGTGAAGTGTGTCAAACATGCAAGTATGACAACAGTGCTTCTCCTGGCCTCCTTCAACCATTACCAATTCCGGATCATGTGTGGCAACACGTCACCATGGACTTCATTGAAGGTTTACCAAACTCTGGTGGCAAACAAGTGATCTTTGTGGTGGTCGATAGGCTCAGCAAAGCAACTCATTTTATGGCCCTTTCTCACCCTTATACAACTTCTGTTGTGGCTCAAGCATTCTTGGACAATGTTTTTAAACTTCATGGCTTCCCTGACACAATCACTTCAGATAGGGACCCTATCTTTGTCAGCCAGTTTTGGCAAGATTTGATGGCTTTTCAAGGGGTGAAAGTTCAACTTTCCACAGCCTATCACCCTCAGACTGATGGCAAAACTAAGGTGGTTAATAGGTGCCTAGAAACTTATCTTAGATGTATGTGTTCTGATCAACCACACCAGTGGGCCAAGTGGCTGCCTCTGGCTGAATGGTGGTACAACACTTGCTTTCACAGCAGCATAAAGGCCTCTCCCTATGAAATTCTAAATGGCCAACCTCCTCTAGCCTATCTTCCTTATTTACCAGGGGAGTCTAAGGTGGAATTAGTGGACATAAGTCTTCAGAAGAGGGAGGGAATGCTCAGGATGATAAAATTCCATATAAGGAGGGCTCAGGACAGGATGAAGCAGTTAGCAGATAAACACAGATCAGAAAGAAGCTTCCAAATTGGTGACAAAGTTTTTGTAAAGCTTCAGTCCTACAGGCAAGTCTCTGTAGCTTTTAGGAGTAATGCTAAGTTAGCTCCTAAATTCTATGGACCTTTTGTGATTGTGGATCATGTAGGACCAGTTGCTTACAAGTTAAGCCTTCCACCACAATCTCATATTCATAATGTTTTTCATGTTTCTCAATTAAGGAAACATGTAGGAGATGTTTCTACTTTTGCAACATTACCTAGAAGCTGAACTTCAACAAGTAACCAGAGAACCTGAAGCTATCTTGGATCGCATGACTATCAAGAGGGGTAATCAACCTGCAACTAAAGTGTTGGTCAAATGGAAGCATAGCTTGCTAGAAGAAGCAACTTGGGAATTCTACAATGATCTTAAGAGGAAATTCCCTCAGTTCCATTCTTGAGGTCAAGAATGTTCAGAAGACCAGGGAATTGTTACAGGAAATTGAGTATATTGTTGTAATTAGAAGCAGGGTGAATGAGTTGTTAGTTGTTAATAGGGCTGTTAGCAATTTTGTTCAATGGTTAGCATTCTAGAATTGGAATTTTGTTATAAATAGCAAGTTCTGTTAATCAGTTGATCAATTCAGTTTTGATCCTCTCATTTTGTAATCTCTCATTCTTGTTCAATAAAATCATCGGGTTTCCTTCTACTCAATTGGAACCCCTTTTTTTCTAGTTGTTCTTCGAGTTTCCCTTACTTCCTAGAACAACCATATCAGAATGTAACGAAAACCTTATTGAGATCTAATTAAACCCTTAAATCTAGCTCATGAATATTGAGTACACTATTTTGATCGATTTATGACCTGAATGGAAATGAAAGTAATGCATGCAATACATGCACTTGGGTTTGTGATTGGAGCAAGAGGGGCAGAACCAAGAGCCTTTGGGGACAGAGGTAAGAATTGGACGGAGACAGATGAGGTAAAATTGAAATATGGGTTCCAATAATTAAATAATTACAAATTCTAAATATATGTTGACCTATACAAAGAAATCGTTCATTTTAAATAAAATCCTAAAATGAAAAATAATTTTAAAATAAGATAAAAATTATTTTTAATTTCATTATTAAAATAAAGATTCACTTGAAAAACAAAAGCATGAGAAATTAAAAATCTAGAATTTTTTTAAAATGAAATAAATGTTATATTCAACAATAGAAAATAAAGGCAAAAAAATATAATTTTCAAAACAATTTTAAAAATTATTTTATTGAATATTTAATTTTTATAATCACAATTTCAAAAAAAAATAATTTAAGTTTTTTGAAAAAAAAATAATTTTAAAAACACTTATACATTATTATAATGTGGAAAAATTAAAGTGGATTATAAATATAAATACAATTTCATAAAATTTAAAAGTACACGTTATGTGTTATTATTATGTTGTTATTATATTGTGTGTTATATAATGCTGATATTAAAAAAATAA
>PYAF01004759.1:465756-482996 GCA_007407185.1 Glycine tomentella
GTATATAATTTATAGGATTATATCATATGGTCGATATAATATTACATATTATTAACTTTTATCATAATAATAAAAATCTTGGTACAATCCTATAAATTGTATATACAATATATCTCTATATATTGCAATCATATAATATATCCGATATTTATTATATTAATATAATAAAATAATAAAACTTTTACATATATTATAAATATAATATAACAATCTAATCAATAAGTCAAACATTTCTATGTAGAATTATATAATCAGGAGAATATATCATAATGTCGATATAATATCATATATTATTGACTTTATCACAATAATAAAAAATTTGATATAATCCTATAAATTATATACTACAATATATCTTTATATATTGCAATCATATAATATATCTGATATTATATATATATATATATAATAACAATCATGAAAAGAAATTACCAATAAAAAATTGACACAAATCAGTTTATGTGATATTTCAGAAATCAATATCAATAATAAATTATATATCAATTTAAATATCTCTTCAGATATATAATATATATTCACGTAAAAATAAACATGCATGAGACATTAATTTAAAAATTTATAAACATCTAAATACATATATCACAATATATAAATGTATATTTTGTGAACAATTTCACAATGAAAAGTGTCGAGTCTAATCATTTTATAAATTATATAAAATATAATTTCACTTAAAATGAATGGACTCATTAACATTTAATTGGACAAGTTTTCATTATTTCATCATTTGATATACTCAATTATACTAAAGTCGTCAATTTATATAGGAATGTTGAAGACTATAGTTTTCATCTTCAAACTACCAAAAACATGTTGCATCTAATAAAAATTACCTTAACATCTTATAAGTCACATATTTAATCTATATTTATATAACATTTCAATATGTGAAAGTGAAAATACATCTACTATTATATATCCAATATATAATAAACAAATATATATTTCAATAATTGCATGTACACCAAATCCATTATCACATGATGATCATGATATATTATTTTTCCTTTCATTGCAATCACCATATATTTTACAAGATAAAATATAATAATCTAAAGTATATATTAGAATCTTTATTTACATGTCAAATATGTTGAATATATATATATATATATATATATATTCAAATAAAATGTTCACGTACAACCCTAATAAGTTAATGAATATAGGTCCAAATGGGCTGTAGCCCAATAGCTTGATATATCACTAGGGTTTCCCCTATGCTGGAGGTAACACTATTGAACATTCCATATTTGATGCCTCTTGGTGTAATACTTCAAGCACCCAAAACTAAATCCTTCTTTATCAAACCCCTTACCTCCAACAATCTTGAAGTATTACTTTCATGTATTAGATTTGAGTGAGTAAGGTGTTCTTTTGAAGATCTTATCAAGAGGAACTCAAGGGTGTGATCACTTTCGTGTTTTAACAGAAGGATTAATCAAGATCTAAGTTTGAAAACTCTGCCGCTGCAACCATTGAATCTAGATCCCAAAAATTTCATCTGATTTCACTAGTCAAAACCTTTTGGGCTTTGTTCTACTCGTTGAGAGGATCATTTTGACTGGTTGCTTGCATAAAATGGAACTCAGATGAAGGAGATATAGCCCTTGGAAGTTCTGTAATATTTCAATGACTTTTTCGACGACTGGTTAATTTTCCAGCGAACTTTTACGACGACCAACGACTTTCTGCCGAGCTTTTTCGGTGAGTTTTCAGCAAGTCTCTGACGACCAAAAATAGTCGTTCCTATGATTTCTGGGTGTTCTTATGAACACTCAATTTCAAAAACAAGAGAGGCTTTCTAAGACTCTTCTAGCGGAGAAGTTCTTTGACTTTAAGTTTAATATGAACTCAAGCATCACTTCTCAATTAATTGAACTTTAGAACACGAGGAACAAGTTAAAAGAGGACAATTTTGATTTGTCTGATAATCTCTTTGTTGTCTTGTGTTGAGTAAGCTACCTGCTGAATGAAATTCTTTTAAGACTGACATGCACAAACTAAAATAACATATGAGACTGGATGAATTAAAAAGGTATATTCATATTGAAGATCAAAACATTTGTAGGAAAAGTTTGAAACAAGTAGCACAACAAAAGTCAGTTGCCAACATAGTTTCACATTTCTATAAATCTCAGAAAACATCCAAGTCACCGAAAGGTGAATCCTCTTCACAATTAGAGGCCAAAAAGATTGTCTTCAAGAAGAAGAAGGATAAGTGCCATAATTGAGGAAAGTGGGTCACTAGCAACAGAATGTAACCTACCAAAGATGTCAAAGAACAACACACCACAAAATGAGGCTAATATGCAAATAAGTGAATCTGAGTATCAAGCCTTCATTGGAATGATAAATAATGGAAAGGTCAGTATCTCTTCTGAGTGGTGGTTGGATAGTGGTGCTACCTTTCATGTGACAAATGATGAGAATATACTCCTGAGGTCATAGAAGTGAAAGACACTGTGGAAAATTGTAATGGTGGTGAGGCAGAGGTGATTCATGCTGGAACTGCTAATTTGGTGCTTTCTTTAGGTAAGTTACTATCTTTGAAACATGTTAAATTAGTACCTTTACTTAAAAAGAATTTGATATCTATGAGTTTACTTGATAAAGCTGGTATGTCTTTTTCAACTATGAATGGTAGAGTAATTTTATCTATTAACACATGTTACTTCGGTTGTGCATTTATGATTAATGGCATGTATAGATTGAGTTTAGATACTGATAGCATAAACCATGTTAGTTATACTTTGATTGATCCAAAATTATTACATAATAGACTTGGACATGTGAACTATAGGAAAATGCAACATTTATCTAAAACTCACAACATTCCATTAGATACATCTATTCAATTTGACAAATGTGAAGTGTATGCACAGACTAAGATCACAAGAAAACCTTTTAAGTTGGTTTCTAAAAGCACAATACTTCTTGTTTGAACATTACACTGACTACCTTATTGGATTGTGTTGTATGATTAACATAGGAGGATATTGTATAATATATTTAATATATATATGTATATATATATATATATATATTCAAATAATATGTTAACATACAAGTCTAATAAGTTAATGCATGGTTATATGGGTTCAAATGGGCTGGAGCCCAATAGCTTGTTATATCACTAGGGTTCTCCTTATGCTGGAGGTAACATTATTGAACATTCCACATTTGATGCCTCTTGGTGTAATACTTCAAGCACCCAACACTAAACCCTTCTCTATCAAAACCCTTAACTCCAACAAAAGATACAAAACTCATCAAGCATAATCCAACAATTGAATATAGGTTTCAGATTTAACAAATGAAGTCAAAGATATTTTAGTAAGCTTATATCAAAATATATGCATTTACAATTTCGATACAAAAAAAATCTAAAACCATTTAGTACAATTTAATAAAACATATTTTTGATTATTTACAATGAAGTCAATAAAAGGTTTTGTAACAAAAAAATAAGAGCACACACATGATGGTTCACATTTGGATTATACTTTCCTCTCAAACATATTCTAAAAAGAGGAGATATCACATATCTAATAATCCAATATAATGACTTTGCATATTGGCTTATTTCAGATTTAACAAAACACATATTTTCACAACAATTACAATATGCTAGGTGACATCGAGAACAAGCATATTCACTTTTAGAAAAAAAAAAACAAATTCCACATTATACTTTTAAATACAAAAGACACGTGGCTCTGATACCAATTGATAGTTACATAGAAGTGTTACTAACACTTGTAGTGAGAAATTATGATCTATTTTGCATTCAAAATATATAACAATAATAAATAGATTTGTGTATCCGAATGCCCGTTCTTGAAGCAACAAAAAAATTCATCAATAGTGTGAAGACTCTATGTGTATCCACACTGAGACTAATCTCTACTATCAACCCTTGATGAATGGAACTCTAAAGAGCAAACTCTCTACCTACTTTTCAAGTCTAAAAACCATACTTGAACTTTTCAAGTTTGTGTTTGATACACTTTGCTCTTAGGTAGATGCTCCTAGGTGGATGCTTCTATTTTTAATGTTAAAGAGATATGGATTTGAGTCTTTTCAAAAAGAGAGATTATATTTAATATAATTTCATATCTCTTTATCTTTATATTTGAAAATAAAAAACTATATGAGATCTTTTTATCTTAAGAAGCTTCCCGATATAAGGCAAAGATAATTCTCAAATAATCACATGACTAATTACAATAACTAATCATATGATATGATCCTGCTACGTAGCAATAGAATGTTATTCTTATTTTATGAACAATTTTCACATGTATAAAATATTACTCTTTGTTTATATTAATTATATTTTTGGTGCTAGCAAAGAATATAATAATATTCCGCTAATATATTTATTTGATTAAATAAAATTCTTTAATTTAATTATCAAATAAATTATTTTCTTTTGCAAAGATTAAAACACTCGTTTGTGTATGACCTTGTAGGTTCAATACTAAATTGGTGGTAAATTAATCATAATTAATTTACTAACCAAGGTAGGCATCTAGCAACACGCCTTAAAATCCGAATAGCATGAAGTAACATCTTTTACGTTCAATAACCAATAGAAGAATAATGCAATATTTCATTTCATCATTTACATCTAAAGGTTAACTCTAGAGTATAGTATTAATGTCAAACTCTAACAAGTTAACACATTATATTTAATCAATGAATGACTTAATAAACTTTTTTCTTCTTTCATTCAATTGTCGTAGCCAATATCTTAATTATATCATAAAGTTCAAACTCATTACCAAAAGTTGATGGATTCCTTCTTAATTAATAATTAATTCTACAAGTATTTAATGATATGCAATATTCACTCACTACAAAAAATGGTATTTTAGACGGCATATTTTCCACGAAATGTTTGAGTTAGCGATGAATTTTTTCGGCAGAATATAGACGAAATATATTTAGTCCGAGATGTTTGAATTATATAAAACACTCTTTATTTTGCATTTATAAACTCTTTACTTTGTAATTATTCGATCAGACATGCTTTCCACATTTGTTGATATTTTTAATATTTTCTATAAAATAATAAAATTTATTTTAAAATGTATAATATTTTCTAAATTAAATATTTTAAACTAATTCCAGTTTTTTTGTTTTATAAAATCACTTAAAATGAATTTATTCACCTTAGAGACGAATCCGAAAATAGGTAAGTGAACGCCTGACAAATAAATAAAGATTTTTTTCCCATCATTTGTCAAGAAGTAAAAAATAAAAAAAAAAATATTAGAAAAATTATTTGATATATAGTGATTGATTGAAACCCAATAAGGTCCAATATGACTTTAGAGTAACAAAAGCGCTTATGTTTTAGTGTTATAGTTCTATAATAATCAAATTCAAAAATAAAAATTTGGGTGATTGAATCTTAAATTCATATTTTCACTTAGTTAGAGGCGTTTTTTTGGAAAAAAAAAATAGTTGATCAAATCCCTTTGAAGATTTGTCAAGGGATTCCTTAATCAATTTCGAGTATTTTGATATATTATGAACCTCAAACGGACATTTTCATCTAAAGTTATATAAAATTAAAGGACTTATATAAAATTGTAAAATTAAATAAAATATTGACACATTAATTTATTATTTTTCATAAAAATAATTTATAACTTTTATCTTTCCTAAAACTAAACTCTAAAGAAACTTTAACAAAGAAATTGAATCCAGGAATAATAATAGTAAAAAACCTCAACAAGTGCTAAGCAAGACGTGGCTTGTTCCTACTAGTGTCTTTGTGAGTGTCATGGATTGCAATCTGTGGCTTCTATTGAGGAATACCGCATTCATTGATTCCCAACCCCCATAAGCAGTCCTACTTCCACGACTGAATCAAAATTTTGCAAACCAAAACAACATTTCAATAATTATCGCTCAACCTTTTTTCCTCAATCTCCACCTTGTATAATTACACTCCATCTCACTCACACAACACACACAACATGTCCACCCTCACCATATCATTTCATATCATTCTTCTTGTTCCAACGTGAAGCAATCTCTGTGTTTAAAATGGCTCATACGAAGCAAACAACAAGGAAGTCCATCGGAGGAAAGGCTCTAAGAAAGAAACTCACCATAAAGGTATCACGGAAGTCCACTCCTGCCATAGGTGGCATGAAGAAGTCGCACCGTTTTAGGCAGGGCACGATGGTGCTGAGGGAGATCCAGAAGTCCGCTCATAAGGAAGCTTCCTTTCCAGAGGCTTGTAAGGGAAATTGCTCAGGCCTTCAAGATTGATCTCTGCTTGTAGAGCAGCGCCGTCTCCGCTCTCCAGGAAGCCACGAAGGCCTACCTCGTTAGGCTCTTCGAGGACACCAACCTCTACGCCATTCATGCCAAGAGAACTACCATTATGCCCAAGGACATTCAGCTTGCTCGTAGGATTAGGGGCGAGAGGGCTTAGGTGAGAAAAATAGAAGATGGAGGATGGAATCACTGCTCAACAATAGTTAGTGTAACCTTTTGAAAATTTTCGACGGATCCATCTGTTGGTAATTTTCCACGAAATAATTCGTCGAAAATTACCAATGGATTATTCCATGGGAAATTACCGACGGAAAAAGCTGTCAGTAATTTCCGACATACTATATCGCCATATATTTCTGTTTGAAATTACCGATAGACAACAAAATTTCGTTGGTTAAAATTTCCTACGACCATTTTATCAATGAATTTTTGTCCGCGAAAATATTGAATTACCGATAGATTTTATAGATTATCAATTGATTTCTGCCGTCGAAAATACCTTTTTTTTGTAGTGTTATAGAAAAATGAAGAGTTAAGATAAGATGAATTAATTAATTAATCAATTAATCAAATAAAATGTAATTGATTGTCTTGTTCTTGCCCACGATTGACATAATTCAAGCATGGTGATAAGTTCTTTAAATCCTAATGAGTATAAGCAATCACAATAAAATGTTGAAGTTGAAATTTCAAACTAATCTTATCTTGTTCCCTAAAATCTATTCTTTTATGTCTCATTATTGTATCTATTAAAATATTACTCCCTAATTAATGTGATATTTATGATATAACATGACTCAAAATATATAAAAAAAATGATAAGAATAGAAATCCAAATAATATAACAAGCCACAAAATAACAGAAAGCTATAAAAGTTAGAGTTCAATGTAATTAAAAAACTACTACCTAATCTAATTAATTACATTAGCAAAATAAAGGGAAAAAAAGTTAAACAACAAGAACTAGACTATGGGAATCTAACAAGACATACAATAAATATTTTCCCTAATTTATAGAAGTATAAAAACCTAGTAAAAGATAACATTTTTCATACATTACTCAAGTTTTCAACCGTTCAAATATGTAATTTTTGAAATGTCTCTAGGTGACAGGCTAACGGCGAAGAAGAGTCTTCAAAAATGTTGTTAAAAAACCTGAAAACAAAAAAATAGTATAGAAATAATAATAATAATAATAATAATAATAATAATAATAAGCCTTTTATTAGATATTATATTGAGGAGCAATCACTACTACAAAGCAGTAGTTCACGACATCAAATCTAAGACGGTTGCATTAAAACCGTCTTAGTATGTTATGTGAAAACCGTCTTTGAATATTTTCTTTTATTTACAATTTTGCCACCGTATAACATACTAAGACGGTTTTAATGCAACCGTCTTAGATTTTCGTCTTTGAAAGTGAAACATCACTTCGTATTCCCCCTTTCTCTCTCATCCACTATTTTATTTCTTTTCAAAATTTAAATAAAAATTTCTCTAGGGCTCTCACTCCGTTCCTCTTTCTCCTAAATTTCTTTCGCAAACACCCTAATTCCCCATCAATCCGATTGTGAGATTTGTGCCAACTCTAGTCGTGAACCAAGAAACCACCACCATCAAGATTTGTGCCAACTCTTGCGCTTAATTTTTTTTAAAGGAAATTTTGTTTGTTTCATGTTCTTTTGCTTAGCCGACAATTACTGGTGGATTTTCTAGAAGATCATTGTCTGAGGGTGAATCGTGGAGATAAAGAGGCAGCTTTCAAGGGGAAAGTCGAAGAACCCATTGGTTTAGCTTTTGTTTTCGTTTAATTGCCCATTGATTTCAAGTATGCTACGAATTCCTTATGTTTAGCTAGCCTTTCTCTCTCTCACTATCTTTTTCCGTGATGTGTGTGGAAACTGCTGATTGATGATTATTTTCATGCTTTGCAGAACTAGGAGGAACAAGGTTTACGCTTTAGTGAACTTCACTAAGCCCCCAATGAGTTACTGATAATTAAACAGGGGACTCTATTAGGTTGCCCATAAATAGTTGCGGAGGAGTAGATATCCATTTTTTTACACTTGTATTTAGCCATTGCTTCAAAAAGGTTGATAGTGCCCACTAGATTGTTACCGAAATCACGTCGGGGCTTTGCAACACTTTCGCCAACACCTTTCAGCCCAGCAAAGTGGATCACCACATTAAACATGTTTAAGCGTCAGAGTTAGCTATCCAAATCGAAACACAAAACAATTTTATATAAATATCGCTTACATGCTTTTGGAGAAGACTACCTCCAAATGTCTTGTGGTGGTGGTAGTGGCGCTGGACCTGCCTATAATGAAGATGGATATGCCATACCAGGACACTCAAGGTACTGTGTTGTTGCAAGTAAGCAAATAGTGGGGATATATCCTACCATATGGGTGAGAAGTGAACTGAAGGATCGGGTTCAAAATATGAAAGTGTCTTGTGTTGGCAGAGGATTGATGGGTTATCTTAGAAATAAAATGAATTTTTAGTCAGTCATATTTCCAATTTTAGTTTTTCCTTACTTTAATTCATGGCAACCACTATTGTTACTTGAAATTGGCTTAAATAGAGGAGTTATTTTGGCTTTTATTTGCAGGGATCCATCTCAATTAGTATGTCTGTGCATGAAACTAGCTTTTGCTTTATTTGTAGCCATTTAATCTCAGGACAAAGAAGGTGATAAACTAAGAAGAAATTCTAATGTGATGGAGATTATTAAGAAGACAAGGTTTCCTCGTGTTCAAGGTGTGGACAATGAGAAGGTTCCACAAACAATCCTCGAGCATGAGTAAGAATCTGCTCATATTCATGTAAGATTTAATATTTAAAAAAATGTGAGTAATTTTAGGTCCCCTTGCTAATATATCACCTTCTTCTTGTGTCTTAAGTAGAATGCACACTTCTGTTTCCCTATGATTGTTTGTCCTTTCCATTAACTGAAACTTCGCATTTTCTTAATTTGATTCCATTAAAATAGTCAAATTATATGGCTTGGAGATTTGAATTATCGGATTGCGCTCTCCTATCGATCTTCTAAGGCACTCGTTGAGATGTAAAACTGGAGAGCATTGTTAGAGAACGACCAAGTATGTTTGCTCACCTTCATAAACAATTCCATGTTTATTGCTTAACTTCAAATGTATTATTATTGTAAAATAGACATAACGAGTCTCCATAATTGACATTCCTGGCAGTTGAGAATAGACCAGAAAAGAGGTTGTGGGTTTGTGGGATGGAATGAAGGAAAGATATATTTCCCTTCAACTTACAAGTATTCAACTAATTTAGATAGATATGCTGGAGATGATATGAACCCCAAAGAGAAAAGGAGAAATCCAACTTGGTAAAATTATCATTTATCACATCACCTAGTAGGAATTTAGAAGAAACTCAGTATAAATGCTTGAAGAGGAAGTAAAATGATATGAATATATATATATATATATATAAATATGATGATCTAAACCGAAGCATAAAGCACCATTCATAGTTTATGATTTATTTTTGTCAAGTTGTGCTACTTATGCTGATATGAATTTTTTCTTTTATAGGTGTGACCGAATTTTGTGGTATGGAGAATTGAGGTGGAGGAACTTCTGCCATATTCTGGTGGATACACTGAGTTGAGTTTTTTCTAAAGGAAGAAAGGTTGGATATACATGTCCAACCACATTCAGTTACACTATCTATCCCTTATGCACTTCCACAATCATGCTTGTGTTGTGAGATAGTGGAACTTAGGTATCTGAGTGATTTTTCTTTTTTCTTTTTAAGTTCATACAAATACATAAAGACTATGTGGTCGGGCACCTTCACCACCTCTTTCTTCATACCATTCCCCCCGCCATGTGAGTTCTTCTCTTTCATTTCTTCTTCTTTTGTTATCAATTTTCATCATTGACCCTTTTGCCAATGACCCTTTTTCTCAAATGTACATGTTTTTAGTTTTTTTCAAGCCTTTTTCTATCCTTCGTGCATGCATGTGCTGTGCGTGTGTATATATATGTTATGTTCCTTCTTCTTCCCTATTTATCAATGTGTTCTTTCTCTATTTCATATATGTATGCTTTTGTTTTCACGTGACTCGCTCATGCTACCTGTGATGAGTTGTTTTATGTTAGTTACCCCTTCAACATTATTCAGCATGTATGTGTTTCTAGGATTGTTACATAATCTCTTTGTCTTTCTAGAAAGATTTGAGGAATGAATCACTCTAATTGGCTTCAAAGGAACAAAAGATAGCCGATGAGAATGTCTTAAGGTTTGTTGAATAGCAAAAGGTTTGCCTCTTATTTACTATTTAGTGTCTTGGTTATCAAAAGCTTGCTATTTATCACTTCATTCTTATACATTGTGAATACATCCTATTGATGTAAACTTCAAAAGTTATAGCGAGAGAAATAGGAGGCCTATAACAACATACTTCAGTTGGAAAAACAACTAGATGCAAAACAAAAGTTGGAAATGGAAATTGAAGAGTTAAAAGGGAAATTGCAAGTTAATGATAAGGTTGTTCCTTGTTGCTGACACCTTCTCATGATATGGGGTCACTTCCACATCTTGGCTATGATTCTATGTTTTACTTTTATCCATCCTTGTTTTCTTAATTACAATTCTTTCATCACTTTTGGTGTTTGCTATATGCTAATGTGTATTGTATTCATTACCTTATGCATATGTAGTAGCATGGTAAATGATTTGTATTATTATTCGAAACTTTTTATTTTAAAAAAATGCATTCTGCTGTGATGATTTTCTGTTAGTTAATATGTAACCTTATATCCTATGTTTGTTGATGCTCTGCCCCCTCATCATTTTATATTTGCATAAATGGCTACGTAAGTGTTGTGCTGAAAATGTTATATGGTTTTATTGGTCCACATTAGTCACACCTTTGAAAATAGTAGCCATCTTTGTAAGGCCCATAATCTAGAGACTTGGATCAAAATACTGATCCCCAAAGAAGCCATTGCGGTCCAAGTTACTGCAGCATCACCCTGGCTGTCTCACGAGATGTGCTTCCTACACCATTCATTTTTCTTATACACCCAGCAACAAATTTAAATTCCAAATATACCCTTCTTTTTGGTTAAATCTGATACACCATACACCATTCGTAGTTTTTTCATTTTTTTGGCTTGTTGATTTGTGGTTTTCTGCTGCGTTTTGTTGTCTCTAGTTGGTGGTGGTGGCATTCTGGTGGCGTAGTTGATCGTGAGTGGCGGTGGTAGTGGTTTTGGGTCGTCGGAAAATCGTCGGAGGAGGTACATTTTGTGAAATAGTTTGGTATAATCCGTATGATTCATACGGATTGGCAATCCGTATGATCCATACAGATTGCCAATCCGTATGGTCTTTACGGATTGTCAATCCGTATGATTCCATACGGATTGACATTCTGTATGCACCATACGGATTGACAATTTGTATGAGGATGTTTATTTTTTTTTAATTTCTGGATTTGTAAAACTTAAAATTTTTCCTTTAATTTTTTAATTACATGTTTACAATTTTCTTTGAATTTATTGAATTTGCAAAACTTACATATTTGCACAACATACATAATTGATTGTTGACATTGACATTGTGATATTTTAAAAATAAATGAAAGTCCAATTAAGAATAAAAATAAACAACAATGCATGTCATTTGTAGTATTTAAACACATGGAGTTGCACTTATTAATAATTGAAAACATACGGTAATTCAGATGACCATGATTCCCAACTTAGATGTTGTACAACAAAGATTAAAACATACGATAGTTACAAACATAATAATAATTGAAAAACGAAAATAACCAAACTTAGATGTTGTACAACGAAGACGTCTTGTTCCATTTGAACCATTCTAGTGAGCATGACGCCCAACATCAGCAATGGTTATTCGGGGTTGTTGGGTAGCTGGTTTGTTAAAAATAGCTAAAATTTCTATGGGACCAAAATGTTTCCAGTAGTTCGATTCTGCTAACACCTTTAAGACGTCTTCATCGGTTGTCAACTCTATTATGTGATATTCGATAATGTTATCTGAATATTTTGCATGGTTTGACTGTCGGAAAAACATTTTTGTTACCACTTGTGAGTTGTGAATTCCATAAGGGGGAACTCCTACAGGCGCAACTTGCTTGATGACATCCTTCAGTGTTTCAATGTTATATCCCTAAAGGAATTTCAAATCTTATAGGATATGTTCCACTATGGAAATAATTTTTACTCATATCATTTTATTTGTTTTGAATGACTACAAGGAATATAACCAGACAATAATAGTTTGAATCATGATTTTGTTTAGGTATCATTACAAGACGGATGTCCTATGCCACCAACTGCTTTGTTATTGTCAAGAAATTGTTATTCGCAGGCAAAAGAATGGTCCGCTATTTATATTTCTCGAATGCAAAAGTATGCCAGTTTGACGATAATACCACCTCATTATGTAGATTTGGGGTGTTAAACAAATAGACAAAATGGAATTATGTATTTAAATACTGATGAATGATGTTTATTTAAAACTATGAAATGAAATGTTTGAACAATATAATAATGTTAACACATATGTTTATATAGTTCCATATGTCGTACAAATAATGTCAAAACTCAATCTCGATGCGGTCCATTCCTAGGACGTCTAGACCGCACATACACTCTCCAATCGTCACATACACTGCGTGACAATGTGATACATTGCTCCACTATGTCGTATGCATCAGTGCCAGCAGTAACCATGCAAAGATCTACCAACGTTGTAACCTCCCTGCAATGGTCTAGCATGCGCAATAGAGTATGAAAAAACCGTATAAGACAATAAGGCCATAAAATATTAAAAATTATTAAATATTGGAATAAAGTTTAAATTTCATTTACCATGGCATGTCAGGCTCATCATGTTCAGGCTCAACCATGGGCTCTGCCATACTAGCTGGTGGATCAGGTGCGGGATCTGGCACGACAGAAGGAGCTTTGAGTTCCCCAGGTTGTGGCGGGGTCATGAAAGGATGTAATATCTGGTAAAACCAATTTAAATATGCAACATCACACTGCCCGAGGTAACTGGAAGGGGCTCTGGTGACTGTCAAGTGTTGCAAAAAATGAAGCCACCTTTCATCGACCTCTTCATCTGACGGGGAGGGCAAGCTCAGAAGAGACGGGATGCTCTGAATAAAGCCAAACTGTCTTAGTACCCTCTCTGGTTGGTACCTGACAATGTATGGACCCCAGCGAATATGGCCTGAGAAAAGACTGATGACTTCAAATACACGAGCTGCATGCTGATCAGTGTATGGAGTCCAACATACAGCATTGGTCGTCAACCTATCTAGTCACCTACGATAGGTACTGACAGGTAACGCCTTCCCCGGCTTCCAGCAGCAAGCCCGTGGCTGGCTCTCTACATAGTCCTCATCTGCAATCATGTTGTGGCAACTGCAGGAAAGTGCTTGTATACCCAACACTGCAGTCACCAAACAAGCAAACACAAATAAGCAGTTGAAATTCAACCAAAACATTAAATAAATAACAAATATTAACTTAAATTGTAAAAAATACCTGAAGTAGACTAATATAACCAGTAAGATGTTTACCGTGATGCTGACACGCATAGTTCAAGTTATCGTACATGTGTTGGAGTGCAGTCGCACCCCAACTAAAGACTCCAGATTGGTGGAGATCATGAAATGCCTCGAAGAATACCACACTGATATGTGTGGCACTCTTGTTAGCGAAAATCGTGCAACCAACCAAATGGAGCAAATAAGCTCTGGCTGCCATTGTCCACTGCATCTGGTCACACTTCTCAGCATACAATTCCCGCAACCATGACAGACGAACATATGCTCCATGGCATGTTTCGTCTCTGCATCAGCTTGATCGAGGGTAACCTCAAGCAGCTCCACAAGTAATTCAATAGCCTCCTCAACATCCAAAACTTCGTACGTCTGCAAGGCACCCATGACTGGTAGATGAAATAGAGATGCGACGCCGTCCAGCATGATCGTCATCTCTCCGATCGGAAAATGGAAACTGCTAGTCTCCTTATGCCACCTTGATATTACGTTGTTGAAACGCATCAAAACAATTTAACTGAGCTAATTCTATAGCACAGGGTTAACCTAGGTCGACTCAGAGACACGATCAATATGGTTCTAGCTTCAAATCATTGGTAATAATAAGGGGGATTTTGTCGAACAGTTGGTATGCGCAAAGTAAAACATGCAAGCACACAAACTAAAATTAAAGAACAATGCAGAAATTAACAAGATTATCAAGGAGTAAAGTAAAACAGATTAGAAAACATCAATCCAATTCACAAAACCAAGCTATTCAAATCATCATCATTCTCATAAGTTGATTCTATCATGAACATTCATTCAATCTCAATAGAAGCAGTTCAATCGATTCTACTCCTAAATTAATTGAAACCACAACCCTAACTGAAATATCGTTCAATTAATCTTGTGATTATCATTCAAAATTCGGACATGAATCCATAATCCTAACTTGCTTTCAATCCTAATTGCATTCATAATCAGGAAAACATAATAGAAATTGAAGAAGAAGGTGAACATTCAAATAGAATTCGAAATACCAAACCGAAACTCCGATTCTTCTCTTGCTTGAGTTGGATCCTTGGATTGATTGATGATTTATCCTTCCATGATGATCACCAAGGAAATCCCCATGAAGTGAGTGCAAGAAAATGGAAGAATAGCAAAATGGAAATGAAGATGAAGAACAATGAAGAACAAATGAGAGAAAATGAAGAATAAGCTTTTGATTCTAAAAACTAAAGAAAAGAAATATAAAACTTGTTTATTGAATTGTAAAGTGTTGTCCAAGTTTCACTAAAGTCACTAATATATACAGTGACTAAGTTCTGAAAATAGAATGGGCCATAAACAAACCCAACAATCTAATTATTTACTATTTACACCAACAAAATTAAAACTCGCAGCCAAATTACAAGTGCAGAGGTTCTGATTTCAAAGCTCAAAATGACCCTCCAAATGACAAAGTTGGCCTTAGGCTATTTCTAGCAAACTTTTAGATCTTTTCGTTATCTTTCCAAGAACTCCTAGAACGCTGCATTTGGAGATTGGTATCACTCTATAGGCCCTTCACAAGTCAGATATGTTAAGTGAGCAAAAATCCGAAAATACGCTACAATTAGCAATTAAGCCCACTTACTTGCCTAAGACAAAAACTGAACTAGAATAGGAAAATGAAGGTCCAAGAGAGGTCAAATAAGCTAAGAAGGATAGAAAAATATTTAACTAAAAGCACTCCATCACACCTCTCCACAAATGCCGAGATTAAATGCTAGTCACCTGTATCCAGCGAACAGGTGATCAGTGGGCTTAATCCTGTACCTACGACTAAGCCTTCAATCTCAGGCTCAGGCCTGCCAAATTTGTGAACCTTTCTCCCATGAGATGCCAAATTCAGCTCGGGCCATTCCTGTATTAGTTGTTAGTTACATAGCCACACCCTGACGCCAAAATAATTGTCAAATTGAACTATATTTAAATACAATCGTACCTCTCCCCTCCAAACCCTAGCTGCAACATGATCAGCGTAAAGAGTCAATACTGAATCGTCATGGGGCCCACCAAGAAATCCCTCAACATCAATGCTTCCCTCGACCTCAGCTTCAACAAGTGCAACAATGTCAACATTGTCAGTGGCTTGCTCAGCAGGCACGTCCTCAACAACACCAGTCCTTCCGCGTTGTCTCCGTGCTGATGCTGTAGGCCTTCGCTGTGCAGGGGATTCTTCTTCAGTGGCATCTCTTGCCAAAGCCTATCGTAATCCTATCGTCTTAACCATAATCTAACATTGAAACCAATTAGTTACACTACAATCATAGCCATCTGGATCAAAATAAACCTTTCAGATAAGTCACCTAACAAGTGTGGATCAAACCATAGCCATGTGGATCAAAAAGACAACATGCTTTCGAATAACAATTGAATAAAACAGTTCACTTCATTCATAATATTTCAAATTGCTCACGAGATCATGACAATAAAACACCTAACAAGTATGGATCAAACCATAGCCATGTCTTTCACATATTAACTATCAGGGTCCATAACATTACACAACATGCTTTTCAAATAACAATTGAATAAAACAGTTCACTTTAGTCATTGAAAAACAAAAGGAATACTTCAAATCAACCAAGAGGGGGGGTGAATTGGTTGAACCTTGGTAAATTAAAATTTCAAATCAGAGTTTCACCACAGGATCTTTATCACTTTAAAAATTGTTTCAAAAAACCAAGAATCAATATTCAATCAAATTCC
Source organism: Glycine tomentella (assembly GCA_007407185.1). NCBI lineage: Eukaryota > Viridiplantae > Streptophyta > Magnoliopsida > Fabales > Fabaceae > Glycine > Glycine tomentella. The sequence continues at coordinate 482,399 of PYAF01004759.1, forward strand.
TTTTTCAAGAAGAATAGAAAACAGAGTATAACTTTCTGTGCAATGAAATTGATTCACAAACAAAGCAATTAAAAGATGAATAGGTGAGAAGAAAGATTAGCCACTGATTTTATACTGGTTCACTTCAAACACTATGAAGCTACATCCAGTTCTTCCACTCAACACTAGAGTAGAGTTCCACTATTGCAAAAATATTCTTACAAGATATTACAAGACTCTCTTTATCAACACTAGATAAAGTTCAGAAGTCTAAAACACTATTAGACCCTTAGAGACCACCAAACTGAGAACACTACTCAGCTTCCCTTAGAGAAACACTATCTCTAATCATGTAAGAAAACCCATTTACAATAGACTAATCTTTACAGAAATTCAAAGAAAAGTTTTACACCTTCAAAAAATAAGGAAAGCTATCACCTGATAATCCAAGAACTCATGCACATGAATGATTCACCAGGTTGAATGACAGATTACTAACTCAATGCATTCCTTTCCTTATGCTTTTGATGATCAATGATGCTTCATACTCTTGAATCAATCAATCATATGAATTTGTGAAGCCTATGTGTTTAGTAACTCAGAAAATTCACTAATGAAA
>PYAF01004760.1:27270-40839 GCA_007407185.1 Glycine tomentella
AATTTATTGCATTTGTTTAATTTTTGTTTTACAACCAATCAATCAACAACACTTCTTCTGCGTAATTTTCTGTTTTCGTTTTCAATCACGTTCTTAACATTATTGTGAAAATTACCCCAATCCCTGTGGAGACGATAACTCACTTACTTACTTTATTACTTGTTAACGATCGGTGCACTTGCCGTAATCACGCAACAGGCCACATACCAAAGAATGATGAATAAGGTCTTTGAGCACCAACTCAATCGAAATATTGAAGTCTACATCGATGATATGATTGTAAAGACAGCTACCATTAATGATCATATAAAGGACTTGGAAGAAACATTTGGCAGATTAAGGGAATATAATATTTGCTTAAATCCGCTCAAATGTGCATTTGCCATTTCGGCTGGAAAATTCTTGGGGTTCATGTTAACCCATAGAGGAATAGAAGCTAACCCGGATAAATGCAAAGTCGTGTTGGACATGCAGTTTCCAAAAAACAAAAAGCAGATTCAACAATTCATGGGAAGATTGGTCGCTTTAACGTGTTTCCTCCCGAAATTAGCAGAGATGGCGCTTCCTTTCTTCAAGTTACTAAAAAAGGAGGTTATTGTAGGATGGAACCTGGATTGCGAGCCGGCGTTCACAAAGATAAAGAGATGTTTGGACCTGTATTGTCAAAACCAGAACTTGGAGAGATATTAATATTGTACTTCTCGGTGGGAGATGAAGCGGTTAGTGCGGTATTGGTATGGGAAGCCCACAAAACACAAAATCCTGTTTATTTTGTAAGCCAGACCCTCCGAAATTCTGAGTTACGATATCAAAGGTTGGAAAATGTGGCCTTTACCTGGTTGGTAACTGCGAAGAGACTTCACCTTTACTTACAAAGCCATACAATAATTGTCAGAACTAATCAGCTAATTCGGCAAGTAATATACAAACCGGATTTGGCTGGAAGGATGATCAACTGGGCAATACAACTGTCTGAGTTTGATTTGAAATATGAAGCCTGACATACTATTAAATCTCAAGCTTTGATGGATTTTGTTATGGAATTAACCCCAGTTAGTGGAGATACAAAAAAAGTTTGGAAATTATATGTCGACGGATCGTCTAACATGAAAGGAAGTAGAGCCAAGATCATAATTGAAAACCTAGAAGGGGTGGGCATTGAGCAATCTCTTCAGTTAAATTTCCCAACATCGAACAACCAGGCTGAATATGAAGCACTGATAGTCGGGTTATTACAGGCGAAGGAGCAGGGAGCGAAGAAAATAAAGGTGTTCACTGATTATCAACTTGTCACAGCTTAGATCGAGGGGCGATATAAATTGAAGGGGCCCTTACTGGCCAAATATTTGAATAAAGTCAAAGAAGTCATTGTTGATTTTGATGAAATAATTGTGAGTCATATCCCTAGAGAAGAAAATGCAAGTGCTGATATTCTGTCAAAACTAGCAAGTACTAAGAGTCCGGGTAACAATAGGACTGTTATTCAACAAGAAATTTCCAAACCAACTTGTGTAATGATAATCTCGGCAGTTGAAAATTGGAGGAGGCCTATGATTGATTACCTGGATAGGGGTATATTGTCGGATGACGTAATGGAGGCCAAGAAATTGGTACGTGATGTAGCTATGTACACAATTGTAGAAGATAAATTGTACCGCAAAGGATTGCACACCCCAATGCTGGTTTGTTTGAACCCTGATAGAATTGAGTACGTGTTGACCGAAATACATGAAGGCATAAACGGCCAACACATGGGAGCTAAGGCATTAGCAAGAAAGGCCCTTCGAGCCGGATACTATTGGCTGACAATGAAAGCTGATTTTGGAAATCACGTCAAAAAATGCGAAAGTTGTCAGAAACAGGCCAAGTTGATGTGGTCTCCCCCTATTGAGTTGCAGTTTATTTCGGCTCCATGGCCCTTTTTTAAGTGGGGGATGGATCTGTTAGGACCATTCAAGACAGCAGAAGGCCAACTAAAATGGTTGATAGTGGCAGTAAATTATTTCACAAAGTCGATTGAAGCGAAGCATCTTGCCACCATCACGTCGGCTCGAGTGCAAAGATTTTTTGAACGAAACATCATTTCCAGGTCTGGAATCCCAGGTAAAATTGTAACAGATAATGGAACTCAATTCACTAATAAACAGTTTCAAGACATGATGGTCAGGTTCCAGATCAAGCATCACTTTGCTTCGGTAGAGCACCTGCAATCCAACAAGCAAGCCGAAGCAGTGAATAAAGTGATCGTAGATGGGTTGAAAAAGCGAATGCACGAATTCGGCTCTAGTTGGGTGGAGCAACTGTATTATGTTTTATGAGGACACAAAACTACGACTCAAACGTCTACCAAAGAAACCCTGTTTAGAATGACCTATGGTTACGAAGCAATGATACCAGTAGAAGTTGGTCAGTTATCTTGGAGAAGAAAGCATGTACTCCAGGAGGGTGAAGGAAAGAACAATGAGGCCTTGGCCATTGAGTTGAATTTGACAGATGAGATTCGGATTAATGGACATTGTCGGGATCTATTCGTAAAACAACTAGAAGCCGTGGAATATAATAAGAAAGTGAAGCTGAGGTATTTTGAAAAAGGCGACTTAGTGCTTCGAAGGGCTGATATTGGAAACAAACACGCTCGACAAGGAAAGTTAGCAGCCAATTGGGAAGGACCATACCGGGTTTCACAGAAACTCGAACAAGGAGCTTATATGTTGGAAACCCTTGATGAAAAAGCAATAAAACGAACTTGTAATGCGGATAAACTAAAAATATATTACAGTTAAATCCGAGTTCGATGTTCTGTTGGAAGGAGCAATAAGCTGTGAGTATGGCAAAATAAGTATTTGTTTTCCCTTTGTCAGAATTAACAACGTAATTCATAATTCATGTATTTCTCTTTTATTGAGAGTATGAGTCGTGGTACGATAAGTTTCTAACCCGGAATTCATATTGTTCTTTCTCTTGAGATCATGAGTTGTTTTGTAATTTGATCATGAATCGTCTTATGAAGTTTATAAATAAATAAAGTATTATGATCTTTATGATGAGATCGCATACTTATCTGTGTAAAGTTATGTACAAAGTGATAAGAAACCTGTGCATACATGATGCATCGTAATTATTATTATCTTGGCAACGAACGACACGCTATTTAAATCCTTATCAAGTTGAAATGTAGGAACATTTAATGATAAAAGTAAATGTCTACATTTAGCATGTTAATCGTTGTTAGGATTAAGTCCAGGAAACACAACCCGGAACATGTTATAGAGAAGAATAATCTGTATATAAAATAATTGGTCGTTGAAACCAAACGAATATTTATTCAGCATGCGAAGGATATTGTTGCTTTTGGCCAAATAATTTGATAAGAATTTGGATTAGTACGGGTTCATGCGTATGTGGATTATAAAAAAGGACGAATACGTGAATAAAAACAAATTGTTTTGATTACAAATAAAATCGGGATCAACCCAACAATGTTTTAAAACATTGAAATAAAAGGAAAGTTACAAGTTAAATCGGCATCCCGACCCTTCAAACACCTATGCTGCCGGGGATTGAACTTGAATATCAACTTGTTTGATAGAAGTCACCTCTTCTCCATGAGTTGGATCCTCATCCATTTGGACAATCGAATCTTCATGAGGAGAAGGAAGGACCAATTTATCATTATCCACATAGGCTTTGAAGTGCATGCCCGTGGTATTTAGCTTAATCCCCGGGTTCAGACAGAGTATTTCGTCTAGTGTACTATTGAAGGACCCCTCCACCGCCGTAGCCAATGCCTCCCTCACCATAATAGCATCAGTCTCGGCCTTTTGTAACTTGGATTCAGCCTCCTTACATTCCAATTCTGATTTTTCCAAAAGAGATTTCAGTTCATTGAAGTGTTGAGTCAGGAGCGCGTTCTTCTTCCGGGTTGTTTCCAAAGCCGACTGAGCACTCTCAGCAGTATCCAAGGCAGTTCGGAGCTCTTGGCGTAGGGAGGCAGTAGTATCCTGCGATGCAAGGAGCTCCTCGTGGGTTTTTTGGGTCTCCTCCCGCAATGCTTGGAGCTCGTCCAATATTTTGTCATGCCTAGTTTTCAAAGTTGCCAAACTTTGTACTAAGGCAGCACACTTGAAGGCGTTCTCCTCGATACGGCCGAGCTCTTTAAAGTCATCGTGCGAATGGACACTCGAATCCGAGAAGTGATTGGGAGCCTTGATGACGCAGAATACGTCTTCATTAACTCTTTTTTCCAAAGGCATCCCGGTGACGACCCAGAAGCATTAATGGAGGGTGTAGGAGCCTTGAAGGGGGAAGATTGGGAGCCGCAGTTCCCGGTGCAAAGAAGATGTTAGGTTAATCTGGTCTGTTGGAGTTTCTTCTAACTGAGCCGGGTTAATTTGGTTGAAAGGACCTTCATCGGAGCAGGAGAACCCATAGCCGGGGTCACAACAGAAGCGACTTGCTTTGTTGGGGCCGAGGATTGGGGTTGTGGTCCCATATCGTTAGCTACAAAATGGAAATAAACAGCTAGAGCAGATTAAGTTATACTTAACAAATCAAAGTCAGACATGTTCGTACTTAATTCAGTAGAAAGCCCAGACTGATAATGGTGAAGATAAGAAACAACACTTGGCCAGCCGTGAGATTCTTTATATGCCACAATCCGAGTCACTGAAGAAGCGTCAAAATCTGACAAATCTGTTTCTTCGAAATGGTAAGAAGAGGGTGGAAAGTTGTGATGGGTGCAAGTCCAATAGAGCAGAAACTTCCCCTCTACATCCTTTGAGTCTGGAGAAGAAAGAAAGAAAGGTTGTTTGCCAAGTTCGACAATAACCTTGAAATATTTATTTTTAAAGTTTTTAAATGATTCAGTATAGACCGTGAAAAGTCTACGGTCTGAATGACTCTGAATGAAAGTCCATCCCTTTTTGTTAGGGGGTTCTCTACCCGTCCTAGCGGTATGTACAGTGAAATAATAAAAGAAGAGACGAACAGAAGGAATTTCTAAATGTTGACAAAAAAGTTTAGAAGATTTGATGAAGCCCCAACTGTTTGGATGAAGTTGTGAGGGAGCTACATGAAGTTGATTTAGAATTTGCCTCTGAAAATCTGAAAGGGGGAAACGAATTCCTAGATGGGTAGTTACGTCTTTGTTGAAAAAGAAAAGAGTTACGTTTATTCCCTTCCTGGATAGAACAGATAGGTTCGTCTGGGTCACGGGCGCAGACACAAAAACCTTCTTGATTCCAACTGGGAGCGCAACAACACTTCCCGGATGTAAATCAGAAAGGGTATGTAGCACCTCATGGGTGACCCACGGAAATTCAGCAACTAAAATGGAAGAGAGAAAGTAAGAATGTGACCCGGCAGATTGAGATTTAGCAACTAGTTCTGATGATGATGGATACATAAATACCAACGTAAAAGAAATAAGAATCAGTAAAACATACCTGAAGGGGAAATATTGGTCATATAAGTAAAAGAGGTGATTAAAGTGTCATCCTGGGTAAGGACGACATCTGTAGGACCATTTGCATTAGAAGAAAGAGGCGTTTTCTGCACAAGCGCCTCACTTTGTTGTGCAAGGTTCGGTTTGGGGATAAGAACCGGGTTGTGCCGGCATGATTCAAGCATTGAATCGGCCCTCGAATCGAACCCGGACTTTAAAGGATAGGAACTTTCAATAACACAATCAATGCATGCATCGAACCGGGTTTCAAAGGAGCAATCTAAGGAATTATCTTGTTCTAAAGACGAGGACGGAGTTTGTGGTGCAGGACTCGAAGTTGAAAGTGAAGGATTTTCGGAGGAATTCCTAGACTTAGATCTGGATTTGTTTGTTTTGGCACCAAGGGAATGTTGAGTTTAGAAACTTTAGATTTCTTCGTGTTATAAGAACCACCAAAAAGTGCATGCAAGAAGTCTTTTCCCTTTCTTCTTGTGGAAGGGGAAGACTAAAGAACCACTATCCAACCTTGGGGGAAACTGTTCTGCGTAGATGTCCTTCTTCTTCGAGAGTGATTTTCATTTTAAATAGATGAAATAGAATTTTACGCTGGTGGACAAAAAGAAATTGGAAGAGTGATGAACAAAGAAAATGACCCAAGGACAAAAACCCAGGAACAAGAGGAAATGCCACGAAAATGACAAAGATGATGCACGATCAGAATGATGATAAGAAGAAAGAACAAAATTATAATATATGATGGAACTATAAACGGAAAAAGGAAGTTTATGGTAACGAAGATACCTGGTGTGAGAGAAGTCTTGAAGAAATTGGTGGTAAAAGGTGATGAACAATAGAAGAAAGAACGCACAAATGCAAAGAACACTTTAGAGAGATAAAGAGCAGAGAAAATTTGAGAGAGATAAAGAGAAATATGTAATCGTCGAAGACACGAAACGGTGTGGTTGCATAACTGACAAGCACGAAACGTCGCGTAGGGGCAAATGAGTCAAATTCATTCAATAGTTGGGGGCAAAATAGATAAATATATTCAAATGTCATGATTGAGGCATGTAATGAAGCAATGGTGCATTAAATGTGCAGATTGCGTGCTACAGTTAAGGACAAGACATGATGACGTCATTTCACAGAGACGTTCCATATTCTAGATGTATGGAAATGAATCGATCATCTAAACCCAGAAGAACAGTATAAGGTGGCATTTCGGCTATAATAAGAAAATGAATCGGTACAAAGCAGAACCTGGATAAGGATGGCCGGGGTGAAATAAAGAATACCCCGGCATACGATAATTAATAAGCACTCATAAAGGAGCATTAATTGTCCAAGTTATCGGGAAGGATGACACAGACTAGTACATCCCGATTGCCTAGAAGCCTTGACAACCGGGCTGGGGGCAACTGTTACGGATTCGATATATGGGCTCAATGTTAGGCCCATTAAGAATTCAAAACCTGGGACTTTTGACCATAAAACCTGGGACTGTTGACCATAACAGCAGAGGAGATCGTGGACCCTGAATATAATAACTGCAAAGATCTTGATATTAGGCGATTTGAGATCTCGGCCATGCATATTGGAGAGAATCTTCAATTGACCTAGAGGTAAGTCTAGCATAAATAAGGGCTGCTTTCAGAGGAAAATGTACACAACCACTCGTTCTCTCTTCTCTTTCCATTAACGCTGTGCACACACCTCATCCCACTGGTTAAGTATTGCTTCGTGCATAGTGATCATATTTTTGAAGGTATTTCTCTTCCATAAATACCTTAAGAAAGAGCTTGATCCAATACCAAAATCACCAACATTCTTGCTGGACATACCTGTTCGTAAAAGACAGAACACTTACTAACTTGCTCCTTCTAGAAAGTAAGTGAGTGTATGTTAGAAAATTCTTATAAGACTTGTTAACTTATACTAACTTAATTTTTACAAGAAATAAGTTAACAAGTTATAATTATAAAAAAATTTAAAGTACACTCAAGTGTAACGTACTAACTTACTCCTTCTAAACAAACAAGTATAAGTTAGCAAATTTCATATATATATATATATATATATATATGACGTATCATATGAGAATGATGATCTTCTATGACAGTGACAATAATTAATTTAGATATTTCATTTTAATCTAACGGTTGAGATTATTTTTTTATTTTCACATAAGACGATCCTCACCTAGTCCCTCTCATCTTGACGGCTCGTCACGCTTGGGAGTTAATTTTATGTTCTAAGTTTATATGTCTGCATAATTTTTATTTTCTGGTTTTCAGACATGTGAATCCATTTCTATTCCTGTTTTCCATTTATGGTTTGCATGTTTTAATTCTTATTCCCTAGCTCCGCTTCCACCCCCGTATGGTATCAAAGCCTGAAGGGGAAGTAAGAATATATGGCTAGATTTGGTTCCTTTTTTACCTATATGAATTATGCTACCGACATTAATTTATTTTAAGTTTTTCTAAATGATTTAAAATCTTTTATGTCTTAACTAGTTAGCATGATAAGCTGAGAAATTTAAGATGTTGTGTTGCTGGGGTAGTAAATCCCGTTAACTTAAGGACAATAAAACCTATATTATTTTTGGAACGTAATATCTGATCTTTTGTCTAAAATTCATTGGCTATGGTTAAGAGATTAAAAAAAGTATGGAACATAGTCCAGTTGGTAAGTTTTAACCTATATCTATCTTTATGTTTTTATAGATCCAAAGGATAGCAATGATATAAGGGGAGAATTTTATGAAAATTCTATTATGTCTCTTTTTCGCTCTTTCTCCTATCGATTTTCCTTCAAATCTTCTCAAACTTCTTCTTTCTTTAACCCTTCTAAATCTGAACAGTCTTTAACCAAATCTAATCGAAATATTTTCAAAGAAGATGCATCTTTGGATGATATTAATCAAGATCTGGATGATTGGAGATTTCCCAGGATTCAAGAAAATAAACTTTACAAACAAGAAGGAAACTATATTTGCAAATCTGATTTCATAATCAAGACTTTTGAAAAAACATACGTCTTAAATCTTAGTTTGAAGATTCAAGATCTATCCCCATTCCAACTTTTTCACCTATGCAAGATTATGACATTATCCATGATTAATACAACCGCATGGATTATGAAGCCCTTAAGTTAGATTTTTGACTCTCAGGAAATGACACCTCAAAGATAGTGTTTTTTTAACAACTCTAGGGATAATAATTAAAATCAGATTAGGGAAGAATATTATTCTTTTCTTAATCGTGTTAGAACAAACATCTTTTTCTTTTATTGGTTTAAATCTTATACAGCTTACCATAAGATAGATTATCCTTTCGAAGAACCAAACATCATTAGTGTTATCACTAAGTATGATATTAAGGATAGACAAATAGTAAAATTTGAGTTTCCTCCATCAACCAAGTTTATCCTTCCTAATGTTTGGGATGAGAAACATAATCCTATTTTTGCCTCACCTTTTAAGTTTAAAGATGAGTTTGAATCCATTTCTCCCAATGATATCAAAAATATTATGGAACAATCCAATTATACCAACAAATATCTCCAGTAGGAGGAAAATTAGGAGAAAAACCCAGTTTTAGTGTTGAAACCACGTCTTCTCTAAAAACAATTCAAACTTTGATCTTCAAAATTTTAGGATGAATGAAAAGCTTAAGAAAGAGTTTGTCAAACTAAAAGCTTTCAATCAACCTAGTCAACCTTCTGATGAGTTTAAACAAAGACTACAAGAATTGATCACCTCCTTAGTCATTCAGGAAACTCCTCAAACTTCTACATCACATGAAGCCCATTCTAGATCAGTTCTTATTAGAAGCCAGCCAAATTGAAAACAATCATCTAAGTTGTATTACAATAAGGCAACCACTTTTGATTTTCTAATCGAAGAAAATGGCCATTCTAAATCCTTCAATGCCAACAACATATATGAATGGAACATAGATGGAAATACTGAGTGTCAAATCCTTAATGTCCTCCAACAAATGTCTATGGTGGCAACAACTTACGACATAACTCTTAATAGTAATGAAGCAGTGACTGTAAATGTTTCAATTTTCGATTTTATTGGACAACTAAAATGATGGTGGGATAATTATTTGTCTGAAGAAGACAAGATTACAATCCAAAGTGCTGTCAAAATGGAAAATGATGGCACTGTTTTAACATAAGACGGTAAACCAATCCCTGACTCTGTTAATCAATTAATGTTTACCATATTTCAGCATTTTATAGGAGATTCTAATATATGGAAGGATAGATCTGCTGAAGGATACTTCCTCACTATAGTTTTTACTTGTGAAGATAGCCAAGAACCCTTCTGGAAAGGTAAATTCCTTGCTGGTCTTCCTAAATCGCTTTGTGATCAAGTTAAGGATAAGATCCGAAGCCAACATCCCAACAACGAAATGCCTTACCATCAACTAAGTTATGGTTAACTCATTGCCTTCATCCAGAAAGTAGCCTTAAAGATCTGTCAAGATGATAATATCCAATATTAGCTTTCTAAAGAAAAGACTCAAAATCGTAGAGATTTAGGTAATTTATGTGAACAATTTGGTCTCCCTTGATCTAAGCCTAGGAAACTTAGAAAAAATGATCATAAACCTAAACCTCGGAAAGCTAAAAAATATGTTTATCATCACCATAAGTCTAGAATTCCACCTAGAAAGCTTATGAGAGAATTCCAAACTAAACCTTCTTTCGATAAGGTAAACATTCCTTAAAAACCTATAGTCTGTTGGACTTGCGGCAAACCTAGCCATAAAAGTCAGTATTAAATGCTAAAAAAGAAACTTAGGAATCTTAATCTTGAACCTTCTATGGAAAAACAGATTAACCAGCTCCTTATGGAATCCTCTTCTAATGAAGAATCTCATCAGGAGTCTTCAGATTACACAATCCACTGATAATCTAAATGAAATCAAGGAAGATGATTTAGCTTCTAATAATGAAGATTATCCATCCTTTTCCCATATCAATGTTCTCACCAGAGAACAAGATCTTCTGTTTGAGGTCATTAATTCTATTTCTGATCCTTAAGAAAAAAGAAATCTCTTGTTAAAACTTAAACAATCTTTCGAAGAACCATCCTCTTCGAATAGATCAAAGAATTTCTTAATTAATAACAAATTTAATCTCAAAGATACTCTTAAGAAATTTGAAAAGAGTATTGTCAAACCCGTAACCATTCAAGATCTTCAACATGAAGTTAATCAACTAAAAGCTGAAATTCGTTTTATCAAAGAACAACAAAATGTCCATCAAAATATTTTGTATGTTCTGCAATCTGGTGATCAATCTAATAAGGATGAACCTACTCAGAATCCTGAGAATTCTGAAAACGCTTCCCTAGAAGATTTGGTTATTCCTCCAAAAATTTTCAAATTAATTAATCAATTAACGATTCAACAGTTTTGTATTCAGATCAAAATCATTGTTGGAACGTTCAATCCTTCAAACTAAAGCTCAGTTTGATACAGAGGCAGATTCAAACTGCATTCAGGAAGGATTAATTCCAACAAATATTTTGAAAAAACCTTTCAACATCTTAGTACCGCTAGTGGTTCTAAGCCCAGAGTAAATTACAAACTTTCAACGCCATTATTGAAAAGCAAGATTTGAAAATAAAAACTCCTTTTTCTTTTGGTTAAAAATATTAAAAATGCGGTTATCCTTGGAACACCATTTATTAAATCAATATGTCCCATTACAATCTCAGATAATGATATTTCTAATATTTATCTAATTAAATCTATTACATTCGAATTTTTTAAAGCTTCTATCATAAGAGATTTGAATCCAATCTTTTACAAACAAATCAATTATCTTAAAGAAGAGATTTTTTATAAGAAAATTGATGATTTGCTCAATCAACCTATTATTCAGAACATAATTAAATCGTTATTCAATCAAATCCAAAATTTCATTTGTGTTGATCTTCCAAATTCCTTCTGACACTAAAAACAACAAATTGTCGATCTTCCTTATGAAAAGGATTTTAACGATCGAAAAATCCTAACTAAAGCTCGTCCTATTCAGATGAGTCAAGAACTTCTCGTTCACTTCCAAAAGGATATTGATCATCTCCTACAAAAAGGTTAATCAGAAGGATCACAAGTCCTTGGTCTTGCTTTGCATTTTATGTCAACAAACAAGCTGAAATCTGGATTTTGGCAAATTAAAATCAAGGATAGTGATTGCTACAAGACAGCCTTCACTATCCCCTTTGGCAATACGAATGAAGAGTAATGCCCTTTAGATTAAAAATTGCTCCTTCGAGTTCCAAAAAATTATGAATGGCATTTTTATTCCTTATTTATCTTTTGATATCGTTTATATTGATGACGTTCTTGTGTTTTCTCAATCCATCGACCAACACTTTAAACACATCAACATTTTCATACAATTAATCAAGAAAAATGGTTTTTCTCTATTGAAGACTAGAATCAATCTTTTTCGAACAAAAATTTGTTTTCTTGGTCATAATATCTACCAGGGAACCATTACTCCAATAAACAGAGCAATTGAATTTGCAAATAAATTTCTTGATCAAATAATCAAAAAAACACAACTCCAACATTTTCTCGGTTGTCTAAACTATGTTATTGGCTTCTTTCCGCAACTTAGCAATCTTGCTAAACCACTTTATGTTCGTCTCAAGAAAACACCTTCTCCGTGGAATAATGTTCACACTAATCTAGTTAAACAGATCAAGTCCAAGGTTTAAGATCTTCCCTATCTTTACCTTAACAATCCTTCAGCCAAAAATATTTTCGAAACTAATGCCTCTAACATAGGTTATGGTGACATTCTTAAACAGACTATCAATGGCAAAGAATAAATAATTTTGTTTACTTCTAAATATTGGAATCCTGCTCAGTAGAATTATTCCATTATTAAGAATGAAGTTTTAGCAATTGTTTTATGCATATCTAAATTTCAATTTGATTTACTCGATCAAAGGTTTTTAATCTGTGTGGATTCTAAATCTGCAAAGGAAATTTTACAAAAGAATGTTGAAAGCCTTGCATCAAAATAATTTTTTGCCTATTAGCAAGCAATCTTAAGTATCTTTGATTTTGAAATTCAATTTCTCAAACGTACCTTAAACTCTCTTCCTTACTACCTTACTCGTGAATATTTACAGGGAGGAAAACAGTGAGTGTCCTAGTGAGGATCAAATGCCAAACTCGGCAAAGTCTTCCTCCTTGTTAGACTTTTGGCAAGCGTACCAATTGTCGTTGTAAGTTACAAAATTTATAAAAGTTCGTCTCCACAGGGACTTGATTTTTACTCAGTTAATTCAAATAAAGTTTAACAGTTTAATAGTTTATATACAGTGAGTGTGAACGAAGTTACATGTGATTGTGGATTAATAGAAATTACAAAAATTCAAAAGAAACGGCATAATAAATCTAGTACGGAAGATTACGAATGATTACTGAAAATAAAACGAGTTTGATTAATTAAAGAGCGTAGGATTGGATTTCATCATTCATACCCTTAGTATTCAATTAATATTACCATGCATAAGTTATTTTCTATTATTATTGATGCACACATAAAATCACCCCAAATCGATGTCTCGCATTTGAGAATCCTAAGAATATTTATCAAATATCGATTTCTCGCATATGAAATAAATATCCCAGTGTTACGATTATATTCGCATGTTTATTGCAATCTAAACGTTATGCTCTATGCTAGCAACATAACGTAAAGAGTAAATTTATTCATTTCAAACCCTAAGATTACTTTTCAGTCTCACTTCGAGTTTAAGTTCGTGATACCAGCGATCAAGTAATATCAAGCGTTAAGTACGGAATAAACTTACCAATAATAAATAGAAAGACTTATGCAAAAAATAAATATCAAAAGAAATACTGTAAGGGTAAGAAGATTACATCCTATCCTTTGAGAAAAGCTAGCCGAGCATGGGCAGAATCTCCGTAGAAAAATAGGTGAAAGGATTCATCACCGCTTTCCGATTCGGCAGAGTTTCCACCCTAATTTTCCCTCACTTACTAATCTAAACTCTCACTAAACAAGGATTAAAGAAGCAAAAAGCTTAGAAAAGCTTAGAACAAGAGAGAGAAGAGAGAATTTGG
>PYAF01004761.1:6460-19779 GCA_007407185.1 Glycine tomentella
TGATTAAGTTGAGTAGCCATCTGCCCCATCTGGTTAGTCAGACTCTGGATGGAAGCTCTGGTCTCTTGCTGGAATTGCAAATTTTGAAGAGTCATCTGTCTCACTAGCTCCTCCAGTGAAGGTTCAGAAGTAGAAGGTTGAGGGGCTGGTGGTGCAGGTGCATCCTGTTGTTGCCTCTGGTACTGCTGCTGGACTGGTGAAGGAACATAAGGTCTGGTTGGACCAGCAGAACCTTGAAATGGTGGAGGCTGTTGCTGTTGCTGCTGCTGGGTGTTTGACCATCTGAGATTAGGATGATTTCTCCACCCTGGATTATACCTGTTACTGGACAGATCGTAATTCGGCTGCTGTTGTTGAGGCCTATTGTTATAGATGTTTGCAGAATATGCTTGAGGGGCATCAGAGCTAACATGTTGCTGCAGAGAGGGACATGCATTAGTATAATGATCATTGGAAGTGCAGACACCACAAACTCTGGCAACAGAGGCAGACTTTTGGTTAACAGCAAGTTGAGTCACTAAATTAACCAAAGCATCTAGTTTGCCCTCTAAATTCGTTACTGCAGATGGAGAAAAATTAGCAGCTACATCATGAACTCCCCTAATAACAATGGCATCGTTCCTTGCACTGAATTGCTGGGAGTTAGAAGCCATCTTTTCTATCAAGTGCCTAGCTTCTGCAGGGGTCATATCACCAAGTGCTCCACCACTAGCAGCATCAATCATACTCCTCTCCATGTTGTTAAGGCCTTCATAAAAATACTGGAGAAGGAGTTGCTCAGAAATCTGATGGTGTGGACAGCTTGCACACAACTTTTTGAATCTCTCCCAGCACTCATACAAGCTTTCTCCACCAAGCTGCCTGATCCCAAAAATATCCTTCCTGATGGTTGTGGTCCTAGATGCAGGGAAAAATTTCTCCAGAAACATTCTCTTAAGATCATCCCAACCAGTGATGGACCTAGGAGCAAGGTAATACAACCAATCATTTGCCACTCCCTCCAATGAATGTGGAAATGCCTTTAAGAAAATGTGATCTTCAGGGACATCTGGAGGTTTCATTGTGGAACACCTATATGGAATTCCTTCAGATGCTTATGTGGACATTCTCCTGCATGACCATGAAACTTAGGCAGTAAATGTATTAGTCCAGTCTTGAGAACATATGAGACATCCTCATCAGGATACTGAATGCACAAGCTTTCATAGGTAAAATCAGGTGCAGCCAGCTCCCTAAGAGTCCTCTCACGAGGTGGAGGTTGGGCCATATTGTTCTCAATATTAATATGATCAGCAGAATCAGAATCAGAAATGGTATGCACAGAATTAAAGTTGGTGGAGGCAGAAGGAGAATGCTCAGAATTCAAGCTAACACTATCTAATGGCACAGAATCTAATGAAAATTGCCTAGAATGCCTAACTAATCTATGGTAGGTCCTATCTATCTCAGGATCAAAGGGTTGAAAGTCTCCTGGATTGCCTCTAGTCATGCACTATATGCAACATAACAAGCATTTGGCAGACAAGCATAAAGAGAGGTAAAACTAGAGGTATACTCAAACGAAGTCCAAATGAACTGAAATTTTGTGAGCAACACCCTAAAATCATGAAAAGACAGCACACCAAATTTCAAAGCCAAATTCAAAAGATAACTATATAAACCAGATTAAGAAAGTTTAGGAAAATAGGAAAATAAAACTTCAAAAATAAAAAAAAATTAGAAAATGGCCTTTTTTTGAAAATCCAACGGTGGCCAGGTGGCATAGCTTAGATCTTTTTTTTCTACCCCAAAAGCATATATAATATGTCCAATTCTGACGGTCAGATCAAAAGTTATGACAATTTGAAGTTGTCGCAAAAATTGGAATCCAAAATTTTTTCCTTTCAGAATCTGGAATACTTTAGGTGCTTTTGGTATTTTTCCACACAAATATAGGCTAAAAGAAGTTACCACACAAAAATTCAAGCAAAAATAACAAGTCTACCTATCAAAACCAAAAATCACAAATAATTCAAAAAAATTAGGTACTGTTCATGCTGCTGTTCCTGCATGTAGTTCCTCTGGTATCCACGAATTGCTTGCTGAATACCCTAATTGGACCTACAAAATTGATCAGCACAACCAAATATGCAAGAAACAAAAAACTCGAAGCACAGTTATAGCAAGCCACACCCCTTAGAAACAGGAACTAATATAGGAAACAACAAGCACAATTCAGGTTATTGTTTCATTGGTTATCAGAGTGAAATTTTTCAGCTTAACCTGAATGCAACCTTGCTTCCTCTACCATTTGCAACAATGAACAATAATAACAGAACACAGAACAGACACACACATACACACACACACCAGAACCCTAATTGTAGAACTGATGATCCCCGGCAACGACGCCAAAATTTGATCGAGGTCGTACTCAGTCAAATTAATACAATTAAATGCAGTACTAGGAAGTCACTCCTAGGTCGTCTCTCAAGGATCAATTGTCTGCTGTAGGGATTAAACGTGTAATGGGGGGGTTTTAACAGAACGCAAAAATATATAAAATAAAACAGAAATACCAATTAATTGCAATGATTAAACAAGTCAGACCTTTGAACAGATTGCGCCTCTAATATCCTCGGTTCACGAAAGATAATCTATCCCAACTTAATCCTTGGTAGTCCAGATTAATCTACTAAGCGAAGATTAACCTAAAACTTCCTACACGAATTAAGCAAACGCGAACCTCGTCAGGCCAAATCTCTCAGGATTAAGCAACCTGACAATACTGAATCAACCAACTCAGAATCATTAAGCATGACTCTAATTCGAAAAGATGCAGAACAGAAATCCAACAAGGCAGAACCAAGCAGAATAGGATTAGAAGAACAGAGAACCTCCATTAAAGGTCTACAATCTGTCCTAGGGTCCAACCCTAGAATTTAGCCTTCCATGAATTCGAAAATTGCAACAGAAACACGAATTAAATAGCAACTGAACATTAAACGAAATTAGAAGAGAAACGAACTTTAAATGCAAAAACGAAATTTAACCTAAACGAAAACCAAAATACTGAAAGCAGAAAACGAAATTAAACACTTGAAACAGAACGAAATAAGTACTGAGATTGATAGAAACGAAAACGAGAACGAAACAATATTACGAAACAGTATTCCGAAACAAAAAATCCAAACGAAAACGAAAACCCTAAAGAGAAAAAATCAACAGAAACAGAAACGAAAACCCTAAAGAGAAACTGAACGTGTATTCTCCTCTTCTGCATGGGCATAGTATTCTATAAATACTAGTGTCTGACCTAAACAAAAATGGGCTTTTCCTAATAGTTTTGGCCCAAAAATCACTAAAATAAAATAAAACGAAAATAAAATGCTGATGTGGAAAATGATGTTGACGTGGCACTCCAATCTTCAAGTCCATGAATTAATTCCAAGCCCATTTAATTATTAAACTGCCCTGAAAATAAAAATTGGAATGATTAAACTTAAAAAAATCCAAATTAGTTAAAATCTGAATTATCGATCCAATTAATTCCTAAATGAGAAACAGTGCGGAATATAAACAATTAAGCACAAATCAGGGATTAAAATGAGTACAGAAAGGTGAAAAAATAGAGGTAAATAGTGACTCATCAGTGTTCTACCATATAACATCTCATACAAGAACACCCCAAATGTCCACCAATCCACTGCACTCCCATGGCCTTGCCCCAGAAACACTTATGGTGCCAAGTACTCATGTGTTCCCACAAATGATTTGGACTTGGCATCAATGGGCTCAGCCACCAGCTCTGACTCATTTTGTAGAAGGGAACAAAAAACCAATTTGAAGAATAACAAAAAAATACCTTGTAATCTTTGACAGAGAAGAAAAGAGAAAATCATTCTCATAGTTTTACAGAATCATCTATGTTGGTAAAAATAATTTTCAAAACACTACAAATAATAATAACAAAAATACAAGTAAACACGCGCATTCAAAGTGGAAAACAAAAGCTTTGGTGGGCTCTAAACCCAAAATGAAGAACATAAGCTTCAATGTAATCACAAACCCAAACAGTTCCAAACACATTAAAACGATAAAATGGTATTGAACCCATATACCCCAAACCTCGAAATGTCGAACCCCTAATCCAAAAGAGAAGATAATGAACTAAAACTTGGCTTTGTGAAACTAGAAAACGCGACCACAACCTTGTACAGAACCTTGACGGAGACCAGCAAAGCCTAACTGGAGGGAAAAACCACGGTGGCAGATGACGAGGGTGCACAAGGCCAAGGAATCGCAAATGGGTCTCACACTTACAAAGTTTAATTTTTTAGGGCACTGACCTCATGGGCCGACGTCGTTTTTTATCAACTAAGACGGTTTTCCCCTAACCATCTTTGAAACTAACAACTTATTTGCCAAAATGCCACCGCACAGGCTTCTAAGACGGTCTTCATACAACCGTCTTCGATTCTGTGTCTTCAAAAGTCCCTTTTGTAGTAGTGCATGAAATTCATTTCCCTCTTCTGAATCCCCCGAGTCTTGCTTATGCGCATTCATTATGTATGCTTTCTTCTTTATTTTCTTTTTCTACTTTTGTAGTGAAAGCAATCATATTATTTTTGTAGCGGCTTTTGTAGTGCAACAACAAAGAAATGTATTATTTTAAAATTTTTAACCGACATGTCATCACTTACTTAATTGATGATAGAGACAAAATAATTTTTAATATATAAGTAATTAACACAATTTTCTTTATTATGCACACAATAAAATTCACTAATTTATTATATACTTAAAGCATATTTTAGTTTAATTTATCTAGTTTCTTAATAAACGTTATTGAATTGTCAACTTAAGTGTTAATGTAACACATTTAATGCACACCTTAGAAAAAAATGAAGACTTACTAATGGCATGAACCCCCCCCCCCCCCCCCCCCCCCCCCCCCCCCCCCCCCCCCCCGCCCACCCCGCCCACACATATATATAACAAAAAATTATTTAATAACTATCAAAACAAAAATTATTAATTTGTTATAGATTTAAAACATATTTAAGGTAATCTGATATATAGGTACTGATCATTGTTAAATTATTTCTTGTTATCTTGTGTTATACATAGATGTCAACGATAAATTTAACTTAACACATAAACCCAAAGACAAACACAACCTAACTTTGCTTTTATCATTCATTACAAATTCCAAATATGATAAATTAATAGCATAGATACATTATTTAACTTAAACAAATAAATCCAAAGACACGCTAAATTAGGAAATTCTAATGACTAATGTATTATGGCCATCTATATATTCTTAAAAATCAACTTCGCCACCTTGAACAAGTACTTCTTCCTTTCACACATTATGGTGTCAATATATATAAAAGAAAAAATAAATCACCAACTAAAGATTGAATTAATTCTTTTTGTGTGCAGAATTTTCCTTTTTCAACATTTCAAACAAGCTTCCATCATAAACGCCTCGGATTGTTTCCTTCTGTAGTAAGCCATTCTTGTCTTTGGCAAGTTTGTAACGGACCTTCCATTCAACCAAGCCACCAATCCTGTTCATTATGGTTGCAATATATTTTATTGATTTTTTTATATTTTTTTGACGGAAAAAGAATAATAATTAATAATTCATTTAAACAAAATCCCATATCATGATAGAAATTAATGACAAACCTACCTTCCTTTGAAATCTTTGGGCTCTCTATTTGCTTTTAGCATCTCCTTTAGCTCATCGTATGTTAAAGCATTTGGATGAGTATGTGAATGTTTTGTGAAAATTCCTTCGAATTTTGAAGGAACAAACCTAAAAGAATTATCATAAATTAATATATATATATATATATATATATATATATATATATCAGCAAAGGAACAAAGATGTATGAAATCGAATGTGTGAAAACAACTACCTTCCTTCAGTATCATTGGCTCCAGTGTCACTGCCGTGTTTTTCGAGTTGGATATTCTTAATTTCTATTGGGAAAAGTAAAGATGGAAACTTTCCCTGAACATCAAAACCAGACAAGTGTTACTAGTTAATAGATTTTGTAAAGAAAAGTTAATAGATAAAAAAAAAATTCTTCACGAGTTTGTATTATTTATTTATCTATTTTGTGTGTGTATATATATGCATTAATTAACTTATTTATGTTCATTTTTCATTTTTAATGAGAATTATTAGAAGAGTTTAATGGTTAAACACATATAAAATAATTTCATACTGTTGTTTAATTATAAATCATTATTTGCATAAATTTTAAGATATTTATTTTAAAAGTTTACAAATTTAATTATTATTATTATATATATATATATGATGATTTATAATTAAATAACAGAGTGTTTTTTCTCATCATTAAAAGTTTTTATAATTTTAATAAATGACAACTAAAGTATTTGAATAATACTCATAACGAATAAAAATTCACTCATAAAGAAAAGAATGAGAACTATATATATATAAATCATTATTTTATAGTCATTATTGATGAAAAAAATTAATATGATCTCTTGAAAATAATATTGGGTGAAGGATAAATGCCTAAAATTTTAAATAATATTGGGTATAATTAAAACTGAAATGATCACAGAAGTAGGTTAGAATAATATTATTTTTTTTCCAATTGAATACTCAAATAAACATATAAAAATGTAAAAAAAAAAAAGTTTTAAGGAATAAAGAATTGTACTGATCGAGTGGTTTGACTAAGAGCCAAATTGATGAATAGAGAAAGTCCAACGGACGACAAGATCCCATTTCCAATTTCACGTAAGCCTGTGTACGTTTAATCAGACCCCCATAAAAATAATAAACTCAAAAATTGATAAACTATGTAAAAGCACTAAAGTTGTTTTTTTTCTTTTCCCAAGAGGATACATAGAAGGAACCTCCAAACTTTATGTGTGAAATGCGTGGCCGCAATGAATCGCAATATATACAAAACATCTTTAAAATTAACCTTAACATTGCTTAGAATTGCAAAACGTATAATTTTAAACCTTAACGATGACATTAATTAAAGAATAGTTAACCTTGAAAAGTCTCCCATGGGTAAATAACACCATCGTGATTCTTGTCAAAGAATGCAGCATGCTTCTGCAGAACATTTTCATGAAGTGGAATGCGTTTCTCCCCAATATCACCAACTACTCCTGCAAATACATACATCAGTTGTAAGAACATATATAACATAAAAAGTGGAAATGTTACAAAGATAAAAGATACATAATAAAAAAAGGTAAAACTTGTCCGAAGTCCTCAATTTTTAATCAAAATTGATTTTAATCCCTATATTTTGAAAACGATGATTTTTGTTCCTCGTAATAGTGAATTTCATCCCTCACATTGTTATCTTATGTTTCATGAAGAGGAACAAAATTTACCAATTATAAAAAAATTAAAAAAATACAAGTAAAATCGTTGTTTTTCAAATACATATAGACTAAGATGACTAAAAAATGAGAAACTTAATACGTATTTTATCTTCTTTTTTTTTTTAAAAAAAAAAAAAAGAAAGGTAATTAAATTTATGGCATACCCTCTTGTTTTGTGCTTTCTGAGGAAGCCATATGGATATAGAATGCTGGATCCGCAAATTCAGAAGGATCGAGAGAAGAGCTTTTCTGCGTTCGAGCTATAATAAGAAGATAGTTAAGAATTATAAGACTTGACTTAGGGTTTTAAATATGCTAAAAAATGGGGGTTTTGGAAGGCTTAGCGTGTAGGAAATCATCTCACCACCCTAGCCAGTAATTGAGACGTGTTCATGTTCACATCTATAGACCGTTTTTTTTGTTGTTCCTTGGACACAACCTAACATCTGTTTTATCTTGTTCTTGCGGAAATGACATTTATTTTCATTTTTTTTATTAGAGTTCAATAATTTAGGGAATGATTTACGAAGGAAAAGTCCATCATATTGTTTGCGAAAGTGACCAATATGGATGCAAAAGGACATAAAGTTTGGTTTTTAATGCACTTATCATGTTCATAAAAAAGATGCACCCGTTATTTGATATTGATCTTCTAGCATCAAGTTAAATAACTATATAGTAAAATCAAACCGATAGGAAAAAGGTTCATGAATACTGAATATTAGTATTGTTTAAGTGTAGTTGAAGTCAGTTAGTCATTCTTAACGGAAGCAATAATATTTCTTTTCTTCCACGTTATGTATTTCCATCAAGTGACTTGAAACAGGGATGTGTTAATTTGTGTGCACATAATGATTATTAGTGAAGCGTATCTTTGACTAAAATTTTAAAGTGGTTAAACAATGCATATTTTTCATATTTATTTGTACTTCTTGGGTCATATCTAAAGGCTCTGGCATCAATTATTTTTGGTTATTATCATATTTTAAAAATAACAAGGTATAACTTTCAATAGTTTAAAATAAATTTCATAAAAATAATCATTAAAATATTTAGGTATATATAATATTAGTTATCATTACAATGCAGTAAAATTTTTATCAAAACAATGCATTGAAAAACAACTTATCATAACAATATAATTAAAAGAATTAAGGTAAATATCCGATTTGGTTATTGAATTTGTAAAGCACCCACACTTGGATCCTTGAAAGATAAAAAAAAAATCCCTGAATTTTCAAAAAGTACAACAAATTCGTCCTATCGTTATCTGTCATCCATTATAGTGTTGTTGTTGTTAAATGTTATTACAAAGTATCTATTTATAGTGTTGTCACCACTACACAAGCCATTTTTAACGTCGTGCCATCTAAGTCGGTTATAAGAAAACCGACGTTGTATGTAGGTTAGTGGCAATTTTGTAAATAATTGAATTGATTTCGCATTTCGACGTTGGTTTTTTGTTGACCGTCATTGTAGAAGCATTTACAAAGTCGGTTTCTATAATAACCGACTTTGAAAGATTTACATAGTTTTTTTTTTAAAAAAAATTAAATTATTTAGCCATATAACGTCAATTTTTTAAAATGACCGTCGTCTTTTTGAGCCTTTTCAAAGTCGGTTTTGTTAACAACCGACTTTGGTTCTATTTAAAAATTTTTAAAAGCAAATTAATCCCGCCCTGGTCCCCTTTGTATGCGCATGTTCTCTCTCTCATTCACGCAGCTTCTCAGTTCCTCCCACCCAAGCCTCCCCCTCTTCCAACTTCGCCACCTCCCTCCGTTCTCATCCCCTTATGCGTCACCGAGGCAGCTTCATTCGCTCCTGCCTCTCTAACCAATTTAGAATCGGTTGATCTCTTCCAATTTGAGGGGGTGCAACTCTTGGGGTCGGTGTGGGAGCCATAAGGCCACTGCATCCTCGAAAACTGCTAACCCACCTTTGTACTTGGTGTCAGTGAATTGGCTCTCATAAAACTTGTTCATTGTGCCAGCGATTTGGCATTCGGGGCACTGCCCCCAATGTTTCCCTGTTGAGTGGCAGCAATTGCAGCACACGCACTGAGTTTTCACTATCCCCTTTCCCTTTATCTTCGTCACTGCTGCTCTCCCGCTGCTAGGGTTTTCGTCTCCGTCACTATGGTCGCTTTGCTCGCGGTGCTGCACAATTGGGCGGTCATAGACGTTTTCGTACATGCTCCATTGGTTTCCTTTGTTGGTTTCTGGGCGTCGTTGGCTTCGGAGGAGTAGTGGGAAAGGAGAGGTGGGTTATAATAATCATCTTATCTACTTAGGTTTGCCAGAACTTTTTTTTCATTTAACTTCTCTAAAAGCTAAGGTCCATGTGTTTGTGAATATGCCTGAAAGAGAATTTGCCCTTTTTGTGTGGCCCTTTTTGTGTTTATGTGGCGATTTCAGGGGAAATGGAGCTAGTGTTATCCGCATTGTTCCATATGCAGCCTTGCATTTTATGGCATATGAACGTTACAAAAGTTGGATCTTGAATAATTA
Organism: Glycine tomentella; assembly: GCA_007407185.1. Lineage (NCBI taxonomy): Eukaryota > Viridiplantae > Streptophyta > Magnoliopsida > Fabales > Fabaceae > Glycine > Glycine tomentella. Next base: position 16,348 of record PYAF01004761.1, read on the forward strand.
TCCTGCGTTAGGTACAGGTCCTTTTATTGATATTTTAGCAGGCTCTGCTGCAGGAGGAACTTCAGTTTTATGTACCTACCCCTTGGAGCTCTAGCTGGACTATTTGGGCAGACATTAACATACCCTTTAGATGTTGTCAAGAGACAGATGCAGGTATTTAAGCATCACTTTTATGTCTTCCTGAGTTGGATAACTTTTTTCCATTTTAGGGGGTGAGGGACTAGGGTGGGTGTCTATCCAAATTAACTCTGCAATATTTTGCTAGTTATCAAATTTGATGTCAAAGCCCTTTTACTCTTTTAGGTTGTATTCAAGTTTTACAAGTGTGTAGTATTAGCAAATGTCCCCTTTTTGAAGCTTTTACTCATGTTCTCTTTGTGTAGGTTGGCAGCCTGCAAAATGCTGCTCAGGAGGATGCCAGATGAAAAAATACAATTGACGCACTTAGGATGATTGTTCGCAATCAAGGCTGGAGGCAACTGTTTCACGACGTAAGCATTAACTATATAAGGGTAATGCTCACCTTAGCCAAACTTAAGCAAGCTTAGTTTTGGGTTACTATTTCACATGTTTGAACCTCTGTTAATTCACTTAATTGCTTTGACTATCAAAAGCAGATCAACTGGCTGCCAAAAGCTTCTTTCTATGTTGTATTAAGAAAATGTTGTTTTGTTTTTTACTCTCAGTTACTAAATTTTGTGAACATTTCAATAGCCAAATTCTGTGTAACTTTGTGACTGAGAGAAAATTGTTATGGTCAACTTGAACATTCTTGATTGCTATCCTAGAGAGAGCTTGGCTGAAGCTGTAAATACTGTTCTGCATAGTGAGCTTTCTAGGCATAGTTCTTCAGATGAAGTGCCATCTTCCAAAGACGTGGTCAGTATCTGTCATTATTGTTTTCTCTCTATGAATTGGTTAGCATCAAACTTCAATATGGGAATATATTATACTTAATCGTTTTGTCAAATACTTCAAATATGTTTAACAAATGACCTTAATATTTATCTTGCAGGCTGAGGTTGAAGGGTGTTTCTATGTGTTTTCTTCTTTAATGTCTTCTTGTTTACAAATGACCTTAATATTTATTTAGTTTAATATTTAATCATAGATTCTGTGAGCATAGGTGGGTAAGGGACTATGGTGGTCCAGCACATGTCATGCTTGGATATTTAGATTCTGAATTTGTTTAAATATCCATAATCCAATACACCCATTCTTCTACATAATTCATTCATACATAAGCAATACAGACTGGAATATGGCAATGCTTGGTTGACAAATTAGATTTGTTTGCTTCTAGCATCTTAACCCATGTCATTGGAAATTTTAAACTGTATGTTTGTAATCTTAGCTGTTAATATTTATTAATTTGATTTTATCTTAAATATACTTTGATCTATTCGTGACTTCTATATTCCTATGACTATTTCACTAATGTTAGTTAATGCTTGTGCATTCCAACTCTTGACAACTATCACTGTCAAGAGATAATGATACTGCAGGCTCTGGATCATCCCAATGTCATAAAACTAGAGGGACTAGCAACTTAAAGGATGCAGTGTAGTCTTTATCTTGTTTTTGATTACGTGCATTCTGACCTTACAAGAATTATTTCCTGCCCTGGGGAGAAACTCACTGAACCACAGGTTGCATTTTTAGTTATCCTTAGATTTATTCTAATGCATTCTCTTACATAGTCAATAAATTAGAAATCATTCATCACAATCTATGAATTATGATTGGATTATTGGAAGTATAAATAACTTTTATACTTAAAGTCCATTCGAGCTAATTAAATTCTTATTCCCAAGATTCATTTTGAGATGTTAGTAAATTGTGATTGTTTGCTGCTAGGAAAGGCTACATATAAATTATCTGTTTATGTTTTATTAATAATTATAGGATTTTTAATAGCTCAAACTTACAAATCTTGAGTCACTTCCTATGTTGTTTATGTTGATATTCGGTTCAACACCTTGGTGATGAAATGATAACAGAGTAGTTTAGTTGTAATGTATGCAGATCAAGTGTTATATGCAACAGCTGCTTTTGAGGCTCCAGCATTGTCATGAGAGGGGAGTTATGCATAGAGATGTTTCTTGGAAAACAAATTATGCCTAGGAGGACTGAGGTAATCATGTTTCTTTTCAAGCTCCTTACTATCTAAAAGATGAACACTGTAGAAAGTAACTACACTTACTATTTTGTGGTTTCATGCAAGGATATTCCAACTGCAATTTGTTTTTATGTTCTGATATCATGGATGCTTAAAAGTTCTCCTGAAAAGATGGGTTATGAGTGATTAAGATATCTAAGCAATTTTTATTCATGGCAAATGTGATGAGGATATGAATATGATGAAGCAGCACAAACACCAGTACCAAAGTTGTTGAAAAAAGTGGAGAACGTTAAAATAGGAAGTGCAGTGAGCTAATCCAGAATTTCTGTATATGGCGCTTTCTAAGTCGGTTATTTTAAATAACCGACTTTGTATATACACTTTCTAAGTCGGTTATTTTAAAATAACTGACTTTGTATCTTCAATTTCTAAGTCGATTATTTAAAATAACCGACTTTGTTTCTACAATTTCTAAGTCAGTTATTTTAAATAACCGACTTTGTAAACTAACTTTCTAAGTCGGTTTTTTAAAATAACCGACTTAGAATACGCAAATTTTTTATAAAAAAATTAAAAAAAAAAGAAATTCAAAGTCGGTTTTTTAAAAACTGACGTTGTTCTCTTGTGTATATTACGACGCCGGAGACAAGGTCGGTTACAAAACCGACTTTGAATAGGCAAAATAACCGACTTAGAATTTGAATGCTGTAGTAGTGTGTTGTTGTGACGTTACTTGAGTGTGAATGTAATGTTGTGTTGTTAAATGTTATTACAGAGTATCTATTTATAGTGTTGTTATTGTGACATTATGTAGTCACATGTCTTATTACAAGTATTTGCGTAATTTTGAAAGTTGTCATAAACTTATTATAGGTCGGTCATTATTAAGGCATCTTTGATTTATGATGCCCGCTCTTGAACTTGTCACCGGCTTGTTATCCTTAAGTCGATCAATTTGCGTTAAGTTGTGTGTCACGTGTTCGTGACATGGAAAATTCATATTTACCTCAGAACAGTTGCAGTGAGTCGATATTGTCTTGAAGAGACAATGTTGGTTTAACAAGTAAAAAATTGACATTTATCGCAAAAGAATTTTCCCTAAGTCGATATTGTCTTAGAGAAGTAATTCCATCTTAACAAGTAGAAAGTTGAACTGTTGAGTGTCTTTTCATTCAAGAAGTGGTTGATGGATTTATTAGTATCCCGAATTTTTTTCCTTTTTCGACTTTCCTGAATTATGTGATATTTTTAGCTGACCTTTGTGTCCTTGTTTTATCTTTTATCTATAAACAACTTTTGTTGATGCCAAC
>PYAF01004761.1:28227-39272 GCA_007407185.1 Glycine tomentella
GGCACCTCCCAAGGAATCTCAGCTATTCCAGGGAGTCCTCAAACTCTACCTCTGGCTAGGGAACCTCAACTAGCCTGATACTCATCCAGTATCTTCTAGGTTCCATCACAGACCATCTCATGATCTGCATTCCCTCAAAAGGCCACGGCCTCACACCTGCCATATCAGGGTTTTCATTACCCTTACACTGTCTTAGTGTTTATCCTAGGGTTCATCATTACAGCCCAGCACACACTAGGCCATCACCTATTCCAAATATCCAGAACGGTCTCAGATTCACTCAAAGCACCATTCATCAGCCTCTCAGGCTCAGAACATATGCACATATATATACATATACATACATCACCCATTCGGGTGGCAAACCAGAATAAGGGGGAAAACCCCAGAACAATGAGCTTACCTGGCTAGCCGTGCCTCATAGCTCTAGCCTCCACTGATGGTCTGCTTCTCTGACACCCACTATGTCAAGCCCTACCAAGGCATACAAACACATATCACAGACCATTCAAGCATATAATCATGCATAAGCTCATCAAGCAATCCTCAACTGCCCCTGGGAAGGAACCACAGTCCTTTCCCTCAACCCGAGTCATCTACTCTAGGGTTCATCAGGCTCATTCTCTACAAGCCTTCCATAGACCCTCAGTGGTCTATCTCAGATCCATCCATGGCCTCAGAGTCATTCCAGACTCAAACCAAGCCATCTTCAGTGAGCTCAAAAGCTCTAAAAACCCAAGTCCTCTAGGTTTCTCAGGGCTTGAACGGTTCACATCACAGGACACCGTTACCATGGCCCTCTCAGGCACGACAAGCCCATCTGTAAGGCTCTGGCATGTCTCATATCAAGTGACTCAGTCCAAGTCACACATGCCCTCTCCTAGAGCCAAAACCAACAGTCACCAAAATACAAACTGAAAGCTAATCCTTCCTCCTCACATCATTCTAAACACTTCTCCAACTGGACCCAGAGCTAATTCTAGCCCTATCACAGATGGGTCACTATTCACAGGAAACCCCCCAAATCCAAATCAAACGGAGAAACTTGAGTTTCTTACCTCAGAATTGCTGAGGAAGACCTCTGGGCTGCTCTCTTGAGCCCTGGTGCCGCTGGGCCACCGCTGTTCCTCGCCAAACTCGAGCTTTCATCCACCTCTCTGGAGGTTCCTCAGAATATGGAGGTTTTGGTGAAATGGAGGAAGGATTCTCGCTCTCTCTTGGTTTCTAGGAGGATTAAAGGGTTTAGGAAGCGTTTAGGGTCATCAGGCAAGGTCATGGGAGCTTGGGAAGCTCTCCCATGGCTGCTGGAGGCTTGGAGGAAGAAGAAATGGTTTTTCTCTCCTCCCAAAATGCGATCCCCTTTAAAAATAATCTGCACCGACCTTTCCGCGCGATCTGCGCCAGCTGCAGAAACTGTGGTGCCATCAGCGCCACCCTAGCGCTCCCAGCGCCAGCTTCTAGAGACCCTGGCGCCCTCAGCGCCAATCCCGCGCCATCAGCGCCAGAAACCCGAGACATTGGCGCTACCAACGTCATCCTGGCGCCCTTGGTGCCATATTCCAGAGTGCATGGCGCTGTCTGTGCCAGCCCTGGCGCCATCCACGCTAGACCTCAGACATAGTTTTCCTGTTCTTCTTCTGGCGCTAACCGCGCCACACATGGCGCCAACCGCGCCAGTCTTAAGGGTCCTTACACAGACCAAGAGTCCGCACCAGAAAATATTGAACCTATGCTGGAAGTGCTGGAGAAGAAGAAAGACAATATCTCAAATGGAGCACCAAAGGTAAAGCTGAAAAAGATTCCAGAAAAAGCTGTGGAAACACCTAAGAAGAAAGAATTGGGTCAAAAGGCTAGATGCTGCAAAAAGGGAGCATCAAACTGCAGACAAAACATATGTAGCTGCAGATGAAAATGCTAGAACTCGTAAAGGGAAGACCAAGAAGTGGCGTAACAAAATTCGCCAAAAGGAAATTGAGCCAGGACAACAAGTGCTGTTGTCAAAATATCGCCTGAAGTTTCCAGGTAAGTCAGAATTCTTTTGGTCTGGTCCTTTCTTGGTGCAAAGGATTTGTCCTTTTGGAATAGTAGAAATCACTTCTTTAGACAAGGGCAGGACATTTAAAGTTAACAAATACCGGCTGAAGCTTCACCTTGAAGAACAAGTGGATAGAGGCACAGTGCCTATTCCACTTCAATACACAAATGATTAAACAGAAATGAGTGACCCTTGGAATTCCTTCCAAGAATTGGTAATTAATGTAAATAAATAGGATCATAGGTGTTTTAAGTTCTATTGTTAAATTGATAGCAGTAGATTTACAATTATTCATGTTTAAATTCTAGGCATTTAGGTTTATGCATTGTTAGTTAGGCTAAATAAAACAAAATGCAATTAAAAAGAAAGAGAAAAAGGCTGTTCAAGAAGGTGACGCTGATCGCGCCAAGTGTGGCGCTACTCGCGCCATGGCCACGGCTAATCCACGTTACTAGCGCGAAGTCTCACGCGTTTCGCGTGACAAGTTCGAACCAGGCCCTTCATCTGCATTAAATCACGCTATTAGCGTGAACAGTGGCGCTAACCGCGCCATTGGTTCGAAACTAGGCCTATGTTTTTCATGTCCCGCGCGATCAGCGCGGATAATGGCGCGATTCGTGCCAGGCCTTTATTCACAGCCACGCAATCAGTGCCAGTTTGGTGCGACTCGCGTGAAATTTAAAATAAATTGTGAATCTGCTATGCCATGGTATGCCTGGATTCAAATATGAGAATTGTTGTTATGCACATCCATGGACAATGATGATTTTGGATGGTTCCCATTTTTATTGATTCGATTGTGTCAATTGGTAATATGCCTAAAGTTAAATCTGGGAATCCATAGTGGGAAGCCTTGCTAAATGATGAATACTCTCTAATACTTGTAGCTTGGCCTATGTAGTTGATCTGAAATTACAGGTGTCTGAAGCCTGTGTGGGGTTTTTCGTTTAATTAATTGTTAATACTACAATTTGTGAACCTAAGGAACAACAACCAGTTGTGGTGTGGAACCAATGTAATGAACTAAATCTGGGAATCATGAGTACAAAGTAAAATTCTTAGCATATTGATTTTCCCCAGCTACTTGTACACATGCCGGTTGTATTGAAAAACTGAAACTGCACTGTTATTTTTGAAATGCATAGTTACCTGAATTGCTGTTTCTATTTGAGCTGAATCACAATGTAAAGACCAAACTGGGAATTCAGCCACTGCATCAGGTATAGTCTGGAAGTTTTCTGTTTCAGTATGCTTATATTAGTTTTAGGTAGTTGTTTAGTATTTAGTTGTTTTTAAGTGTGTTCCGTTTGGATTAATGTTTGGTTCTGGTTGTGATTCTCAAATAATGCATACATGATTGAATATTTAGCAGCACATAATCCTTTTATGTATTGCTGAGGACAACAATTTTCTAAATCTGGGAATGGGTGCATATGCATTATTTGCTGAATCACATTCAAGAAACGATGTCCAACAGAAAATTTTTGTTTTAGTTATTAGTTTAAATTTTTAGCTGAATAATTCAATAAAAGTTGGCAGCACATCAGATTTTTCAGATTAAAAAGTGAATGGACATAGTAATGGATAGGAATTCTCTGATGAAAGCTTTTGTGAAATGAAACATAACATGAATTGCATGATACATCTATGGAATTGTGATTGTTGATATATGATATGCATGTTGGTTGAATATGATGGGACAGTTTAGAAACTCTTATTGAAAGCTATGGATGCTATTTGGATTGAAACACAGAAGCTGGATTCCCTTAAAATGAAAAAAAAAAATTAGAATTTGGCAAGGGTGTTTAGGTCTGAATTTGATGATGAAAACTACAAGCCAACTTACATGCTTAAATAACCTGTATAAGACTTAAAAACCATCAGAGAGTTTGGTTATGTGTTTGAGGCTGAAGTTCAAAAGCTTGAAGCTGATAGATGTCAACTTGCAACTGAGAGACCCACTACTGTTGACAGTTCTCTGCCACTACCTGTTAACCTGAAGAGGCATTTGGGTGGGTAGTGGGACAAATAGAATCAAGGTTATTGCAGTCCCTTGTAGCTTCTGCAGAATTGATTGGTTGTGTGGCAACACAATAAATTGGAGAACCTGCTACTCAGATGACTCTCAACACTTTCCACTATGCAGGTGTCAGTGCAAAGAATGTTACTCTTGGTGTTCCTAGGTTAAGGGAAATCATTAATGTGGCAAAGACAATTAAAACGCCCTCTCTGTCTATGTACTTCAGATCTGATGTTGGTAACACTAAAGAGAGAGCCAAGACTGTGCAGTGTGCTACGGATCTTGTACCACTTTCAGGAGTGTGACTGAAGTTCCAGAGGTGTGGTATGATCCAAACCCGATGAGTACAACAATTGATGAGGACGATGATTTTGTTAAGTCCTACTATGAAATGCCTGATGAAGAAGTTGCTCTTGAAAAACTTTCACCTTGGTTGCTTCGCATAGAGCTGAATCGTCAAATGATGATGGATAAGAAGTTGAGTATGGCTGACATTGCAAGGAAGATTAACATTGAATTTGATGATGATTTGACTTGTATATTTAATGATGACAATGCTGAAAAACTTATACTTCGTATCCGTATTATGAATGATGAAGCACCCAACGGTGAGATTCAGGATGAGTTTGCTAAAGATGTTGTTTTTTTTAAAGAAAATAGAAAGCAACATGCTAACTGAAATGAACTTACAATTTATCCCAGACATCAATAAGGTTTTCCATAAAAAATACTAAAGTTCATAAGTTTGATGAGAATCAAGGTTTTAAGCCTAATGAGGAATGGATGCTTCATACCGATGCACAGTTTTCACCTTATGTTGGTGGGATGGCATTTTCTCCTTCTTCATCTCCTGGTTACATCTCTGGGATATAGTCCTACAAGTCCAGCTTATTCGCCCACTAGTCCATCCTACTCTCCCATATCACCCAGCTACAACCCCACATCAGCCAGGTACAATCCTAGGTCTCCCACCTACAACCCAACTTCACCAGCTTACAGCCCCACTTGACCAACTTATAGCCCCACATCTCCTTCCTATAGTCCAACTTCACCTGACTACAGCCCTACATCACCCTCTTATAGTCCAACATGTCCATCATATAGTCATACATCACCTGCTTACAGCCCCACATCGCCAGGATACAGCCCAATCAAAAACCATCGTATAGCCTTACCTCACCATCATATAGCACTACTTCCCCTACTTCCAATCCTCAGTCAGCAAAGTATAGTCCTTCGTTAGCATATTCTCCAAGCAGTCTGACATTGTCTCCATCAAGTCCATATAGTCCCACATGACCAAACTATAGGTTTGTAATTCATCTAACCTAATGTTACAGTATGATTGAGTGAATCAACTTGGGCTGCATGCTTACTAATCAAAGTTGGGGCTGGTATTCTGACTGATAAGGTTGTGGAAACTACTGGTGTTTTCATTGTGGCAGCCACTATTTCAGTTAGTGTTCATGGGCCTTGGCATAAACATTTGACTGACAACCTGTGACATATTTGCTAAGTACATGCATCATCATAATAGAGATGGGAGACAGCTTATTAACTCATTTCATGATGATTTTGCAGGATTGCAAAGATGTGGAAACAGGTGCAGGTTGAGATGGATAAACTATTTGAGGCCTGATTTAAATAGAGCCATGTTCTCACAGGAGGAAGATGATCTTATAACCAGTCTTCATGAACTTCCACAAAACAGGTAACATCATTATTTATAGCATTTTTTTTGTTTTTGATCGGCAAACATAAAGTACATACTATTAATAAGAACATAAGGTACAAAGATAGAAACAAAACAAGTCCATGCTAACAAAACCATAGCTATGGCAGCCTAATACATAAAAGGCATCAATTAAAATGCCATAGCTTGGGTATTTATCTTTCAAACAAATCCCTTCATTCAACCACGCATCCTCCCAGAACAATGTTCTGGACCCATTCCCAATCAGCCATTTCTTTCCCTCGAACAGCCCATTCCTATCCATAGAGGCACCGCACATAGAGCTAAGGTCCCCAAATAGAGACACACCCCAACCTACTAGATGCCTCCTAATTCCTCCAGCCTCCATATTTCTCATTATTTATAGCTTAACCACATTATTTGTGAACAATTGCTTGGCAACACCATTATTTGAGAGCCTGACCAATCCAATGACTAAAACAGACTCTACCAGTGCTGCTACTTATGTTATACCAAACATCATAAGCCTAACATAGCTCACAATTATTCCCAACATAAATACTTAACAAGTATTCTTAACAAGGACAAAAAATAGCATCACAAGTTTACTTAATCAGCCACTAAGTGTCCTAAATTTTTTAACCAGCCATACAAACTTCATTTAGTATAATAACAGTGACAATAAATTAAACATCAATAACGCTATAACTATCCCGACTAAACTGAATTCTAAGTTCTAAGTATAGTTATATAGTGATAAAGGAGCAGAAGATCCAATCTAAACCAGAATAGGCTTTAGCTCTGAATCTCAATCTTCTGTTGTTGTATCCCACAACCCAAAACAGAAACCAAAACAAACCAGCCATGATGTATAGTGTTTTTGTTTTTCTTTCTTGTTTGTCATACTGTAAATGTCCAGCTCTTAAGCTTAATTATTTGCTTGCGTGACCATTATTAGTTATCATCAATCCAACAAAGGCATATAGATCCATCAATGCTACAAATGTACATCTGACATATCCAACATTTCATCTTAAAACCACATACTACATACCCTACCACAAACAATTAACACCAAACAAAACAAATTCCAGCAAATGACCATACAATTATCCAACATTTTTTATACAAAACTACATCAACAGATACCTATTGTCTCTTTCACATGAATAAGCAACACCAACAAGCATGGAATAAAGTCAAGTACCTGTGAAGCTAACACCAACAATACGAACCACGGTCTCAAGCAAATGAGGACTCCTACTTTGGAAATCCATGGTAGTAACATAAAAACGAGATAGCAACCACTTATTAGTTCGAAATGTGAGTTGCCAGAGTACCTCGAACAGAAGACAGCAAAAGAGTGTAAAAGCTGAGGTTAGGGAAAGTACCTGAGCCCATGCGAGTGTCGTCACGGTGACCGGTGACAGTGAAACCTTGGGATGAGGTCGCGAGGTTAAGGACTGCTTCGGATGAGGTGGAGAGGTGAAGGACGAGGAGGGATGAGGTGGCTACTGTAAAAGCTTAGGTTAGGGATAAGAGGGAAATGTTACGCGCGCGACAGAGGTGGTATTTGATTTGGGGGATGATGTCTTATTTTAATAAAGACAACATCGGTTTTCATTCAAAAACCGATGTTAACTAGTACACCTTAACATCGGTTTCATTAAAAAACCTAAAAACCGATGTTAACTACTTCACATTAACATCGGTTTTCTTAAAAAACTTCAAAACCGATGTTAACTAGTTCACCGTAACATCAGTTTTGTTTAAAAATTTGAAAATCGATGTTAAATACTTAACCTTAACATCGATTTTTTCTGTAAAAACTTAAAAACCGATGTTAATATCCAATGGTTAACATCAGTTTTAGGTATTTTCATGAAAACCGATGTTAAATTGATCCTGTTAATTACGAAATTGCCACCACGTTTTATTTAACATCGGTTTTTAAGATAACCGATGTTAAAGTAGCGATGTTAAAAGCTATTTTTTTAGTAGTGCAAACACAACCAAGTGCCTTTATCCAAGAATCAACCCAAGAGATGTAATGCTTCAAGAATCAAGTAGTTAATAAGAATTCACATAAAATAATCAAATATGCAGAATTAAACAAACACACAAGGAATTATACTGGTTCACTTCAAACACTATGAAGCTACATCCAATTTTCTTCTACTCAACACTAGAGTAGAGTTCCATTATTGCAAATTTTAGTTCTTACAAAAAATTCTTACAAGTCTCTCTTTATCAATCCTAGATAAAGTTCAGAGATCTAAAACCCTATTAGATCATTAGAGACCAAACCCAGCTGAGAACACTACCCAGCAACCCTTAGAGAAACACTATCTCTAAAATACAAGCAAGAACCCAAAATACAATAGACAAGTCAATACAAGTTTCAACAGGAAATTATAGCACTCAAAGATTAAGGAAAGAAATCACCTGATGATCCAAAGATTGATATGCATGGAATGAATTTACCAGGTTAATGCAAGCAACAAATTCAGAACATGGCTTTCCTTGATCTTTGAAAAGAAAATCTTGCTTCACTCAATCCTTAAACACCCATAAGAGTTTAATGGAAGCAAGAGCTTTGTGAACCCAGAAAAATCACTTAGAGAATGTTTAGAAACCTTTTGAACGCTCAGACTTTGAAAAATTCAAGTTAGGAAATCAGCTGAGCAATGGTTCTATTTATAATAATTTTTGTAACCGCTTGTAATCGATTAAATGCGCTCCTGTAATCGATTATTTAGCATATGTAATCGATTATATACGCTCTTGTAATCGATTAAAATGTTCATAAGAATTTTGGGTAACTACAACGAGTAATTTAATCGATTATCCCGACGTGTAATCGATTAAGTCTGAAATATGTATAAACATAGATGTATTGTGTAATCTATTATAATAATTGGTAATCGATTAAATCTAAAGTATGCATAATCATAAATGTACTGGGTAATCGATTAAAATAAATGGTAATCGATTATATCCGAAATTATGAAAAACTTGTTTGAACTACATAATCGATTACATTAATTGGTAATCGATTAAGCCAGAGTGATGATATAAACTGTATGAGTAATGTAATCAATTACAGATTAGTAGTAATCGATTAAAGAGATCACTATGGCAGATTCTGTATATACTAAGTTAAAATAATCGATTAATTCGATTGTGTAATCGATTAAACTATTCTTGAGAATTTTCCAGAAAGCTTCAAGAACAAAATAATCGATTCTTTGCTTAATTTAATCGATTAAATCAGTGCAATGCTATTTTTCCAAAAAACACTTAGCTTATTTCAAGATTCAAAACAATTACTTAATGCCTTTGTGATTTAATCCTAAATGCTTATGAATGGTATGAATGCAGTGACTTGGATCATCAGAAAACTTCCTTCCTTTCACATTTAATCACAAGCTTTTTTCTTCAAATCTTCAAGCATGTTGAAAGCCCAAAACATTTCCATGTCTTCAATTCTCTTCATGCTTCAAGTAACTCCCCCTCAAATCAACAAGAAATAGTTGTTAGGTGTGTCAACAAAGCAAAGGAACTCAAATCTTGTTTAATGATTTGTTTTCCGTGTTATGACGATGGTACTCCAGCAAATACCAACCTCCCCCATTCAGACAACAACCGCAATTCCAACAACTTGCACCTACACTTGAACAACCTGTGTAGACCAGTTCTGGACCTTCCTTGGAGGATTTGATGAAGCAAATGGCAACCATCAACATCTAGTTTCAATAAAATGTTAGTGCCACCATCCAAGACCTACAGACTCAAATTGGACAGTTAGCTATAACTGTCAACCAGATGCAGCAGCAAGATTCTGGTAACATTCCAGCACAACCAGTTATTAATCCGAAGAATGTGAGTGCTATTACCTTAAGGAGTGGCACGGAGCTTCCAGATGCTGGTGATAAAATTGATGCTGGTGCTGGTAAAAAAATTGATGATGGTGCCAAAACAGATTCCCTTACCTTTCCCTTCTAAAGCCATTTCTGCAAAGAAAGTGGTGGAGCTTGATTCTGATCTGCTTGAGACTTTCAGGAGGGTGGAAGTCAACATTCCCTTCTTGCATGCCATCAAACAGACGCCAAAATATGCAAAGTTCTTGAAGGATTTGTGTACCCACAAGAGGAAGCTAAAGGGAAATGAGCAAGTGAAGATAGGCAGAAATGTTTTCACACTGATACAGGGCAAAACTGTTGATGTCATTCCACTCCACCTTGCCACAGAAGTGCAAGGATCCTGGCACTTTCATTGTCCCTTGCACCATTAGAGATTGTACTTTTGCAAATGCCATGTGTGACCTTGGAGCTTCCATTAATGTCATACCCACATCGATGTTTACAGATCATTACATCTTGGTGATTTGAAACCCACTGGTGTTGTCATTCACTTAGCCAACAGGAGTGTTGCGCTTCCACTTGGACTTATTGAAGATGTGCTGGTGCGAGTTAAATATTTGATCTTTCTAGCAGATTTTTACATTTTTGATATGGAGAATGAGTCTTCCAGCCATGGTTCCACATTGATTCTAGGGAGACCATTCTTGATGACAGCCAAGACCAAAATTGATGTGTATGCCGAAACTCTTTCTATGGAATTTGGTGATGACGTTGTCCAGTTTAACCTTTTTGATGCCATGAGACATCCTGTAGAGGAGCATTATATTTTTCTTGTTGATATCATTGATGTTGCAGTAGATAGTGTAGATATTTCTGATTTACTTTTTGATGATTTTTCTGATATTGATTTTGTTCTTGGTTTTACTTGTGATGATTCTGTTGTTGTCTGTAGTATTTTTGCAGAGATTTCCTCAGCACTTGATTCTGATTATGTTGCAGGTACAGATGTTGATTCTCATATTTCCCTTCCTTCAACCAACAACCTTTCCTTGCCTTCCACCATTCAGCCACTGTTGTGAATAAAAGGTACGACAAGTGCACCAATCGTTTACAAGTAATAAAGATTAGGTAAGTGAGTATCGTTCTCCACAGGGATTGGGGTAATTCCACAGTAATACCAACGAATGTGATTGAATTTAAAACAGAAAATTACGCAGAGAGAAGTGTTGTTGATTTGGTTGATTGTGAAATGAAAAGACAGAATTTTAAAGAAATGCAGTAAATTGATTAAGATGATTACCAATGGAAGATTAATTGTGGTCAGGTGCAATCCCCTCAGATTCCTACTCTTTCACTTGACTGGTTATTTAACTTTAATGTACACAAATGATAAATCTCTCCTAGATTCGTAAATCCTAGATAACTAGCGATTTC
>PYAF01004761.1:53138-69508 GCA_007407185.1 Glycine tomentella
TGATTTCTAGGGTTTTAGATGATGAAGAATGGATGAAAAATGTATATTCTGGCTATTCTGGATGAGATGGCATACCTTTACTCAGTTTAGAGGCTTCATATTTATAGAATCATTTAATTACAGTAAGAAAGCCCAAAACCTATACCAAATTCGAAAGAAATCTTTTAAATCAGGTAACAAGATCACTCTGGCGCGACCCACGTGCGATCCCGCGCGGTTAGCGCGGCCTGTTCGAATGTATGGCGCTGATTGCGTGACACTCCACGCTAACCGCGTGGAGTGTTCGAGTCAAATGGCTTGCTCTGGTCTTTTGCAGCGCTGTTAGCGCGGCCCTGGCACTACCCGCGCGAGTTGTTAGAGTTGAATTCCCTGGCTTCATGTCCTTGGCGCTGGTGGCGCGGCTCTGGCGCGGATCGCGCCATTCTTGTGGCTACTTCACGCTGATCGCGTGAGATCTTCGAGAATGAGGCCTTCTATCTCTCACTTGGCGCGATTCGCGCGGATTCCCGCGCTGACCGCGCGGGACTTGAAAATTGGTTTTCTTCTTTTTCTATGCTTTGAACTCCTCTATAAGTAGATCTTGATCGGGCTAGCTGATACAGCTGGGGTTTGGCATGTTTAGCACATTTGTACAGAGAAATGTGTAGGGCTATTTATCCCACATCCAAAAAATGGGAGGATGGACATTGTTGTTACAGTTTTGGGCATGGTATCGTATGTCGTTCATTCAATCAGGGTCGAGCGCCATCCATCATATCCACTTGCAAATAGGTAAACAAAAAATTCTCACTCAAACAAAGTCCATTTTTTGGTAATGCATTTGACACTAACATGTCACATTTCACTAGATAGAGCGATACAGGCCTACAGTTTTTTGGAATCCCACCCAATGATGTCATGTATAGGTCAAGATTCGAAAACATGCGTAACGAGGAGTTTGAACACTTTTTTATATATTTATTTATGCAAACATCAATTTCATTGTTTTTAAAATTACCAACACAAATTAATTTTTCAGTTCCATTGGATGCCTTATAGAGGTTTTGAGTCATTTTTGCCAGAAAATGCATACAAGAATTCCCAAATATAGAGTGCTTGTGTGGCTTTAATCTATTTTTCAGTGGTAGTATAGCATCAAACTGATAGGGTCATGCTTCAATTTGGACATTGTCAAGACATGCCAGATCCATCGCATAATCTTGACAAAGTCCATCATACTGACATGAGAGGACATAGTGACACAAATTGGGCAGAGAAACATCAACGGTGGATTTCAATTTGGAAGGAAAGACACATATGTGTTAACCAGCCAACCAATTTTAGGACAAATTGAATATATAAGTCACTACATGAATTGTTACTGGACAAATTCTAAAATTTGCGTAACACAATTTGCAACTTATCCAAACATTGCTACCAAACCTTGTTCAACTCCAAACATGGAAAATGAACAAGATCCTCCTCAACAAAGTCCACTAGTGGTTGGTAGCATGCATGATGAAGGACTACCACCACATGCTCAATCATATGAATTCACACCACAACCTCATCATTATCAACAAGATCATGGGTACAATCCACAATTCTTCAATACATGTGGAGAAGACTCTATGAGCAATCTCATGGGTGTAGATCTTCGAACACTGTAGTCTTCTTATGCGTACATGCAAAGTATACCCATATCTTTGTTTGCATTATTTCACCAAGGTATTGTCGGCAGTTCTTCCACTAATGACTTCATCCAAGAAGAACAATCTGTTGTTCCTTATGAACAAGTTGAACCACAACAACATGGACGAGTACATCGACAGCCAATAAGAAATAGGTAACCACCCAGATATGGAACTAGTGTGTTCGATACAGGGGGAGCTGGAAAGAAGATCAAATCAAGGATGAAACCTTTTGCTTAAAGGATTTTACCTTTTTACATGTCATTCAATTGAAGGCATTTGTAATTTGTTAAGTTGTTCAAGATGCTTATCTTGTGATCCTTGTGTAACACCCTGAAATTTCAAAAACTATGGTCAAAATATTATGAGTTATTCTTGATGTAAGTATTAGATTATGAGAAATTTGGTTGGTCTATATTTGAATTAATTGGGTGAAATATCAATTAGAGACATTAAGGAAATGTTTGAAGAGAAATGACCATATTACCCTTTCCTTAAATCAGAAATTACAGAAATTCCCTTAAGGTGAAAATGACGATAATGCCCCTGAATTTTTTTGAAAATTACAAAAATACCCCTAGATATTTTAGTGAGATATTTTAAGATGAAAATTATATAAATGCCCTTGGATATTTTAGAAATGACAAGAATACCCTTAGATATTTTGGCTAGATATTTTATGGTGGAAATGACAATTATGCCCTAGGATGAATGATGAAATTTCCATAATGCCCTTTAGGCCAGAAATGACCAAATATCCTTAGAGATTTTGTGAGAACATGATGAAATTACAGAATACTCTTGGATGGCAGAGTATCAAAATACTTTGTGACAGAAAACCATAGAATAGAATTTCTATGAATTTTATAAGATAATGACTTTGAAATTATATTCAGAATGATTTAGGCATCAGAAAAATATGGAAAAATAATATGTAGGATCTGAGGAATTTTCTCTTAATTGTAGAATGTACATATTTATTTAAGAAAATGGTTTAGTAATTTTGATGGTCAAAAGTGGAACAGACCAATCAGAATTAAGACATAAGCAGTCTTGAAGGTAAGATTTGTGTAGCACTCTGTATAGACTACTTGTGAGCTATTTATACTGTAACTGAAGTCAGTTTCTGGAAAACTCTAGAATTTTATTATTTAATATTATCCTTTAGGTAGAAGAGTTCGAATTGAACTTAAACTCCTCCTATGTATGCCATGTGTAAAGCTAAGTTCAAATTGAATTTTACTTCTTCCTATAAAAGGCCATGTGTGAAGTTATCTTTAAATTGAATTCTTCTTCCTCGTGAAAGGTGACATATGGATACAAGGAGAATCTTATAATTTTATTCTCTTTAAGAAAAATACCTTAAGCTTCATAAATTATAATGATAAGACACAATCATGAAGGCTTAAGAAATATCTAGCCACTTGTAACTCACTATTAATGTAGAAATGAGAAAGCTATCATATATGTGCAAAAAATGAGAAGAAAAATCTTCTCTTGATCCCTTGATAAATCACGTGAAGGAGGAGGAAGAATGGGGAAGTTTCATGGCTTGAAGACAAGTGGAAGGACACTTGGAAGCAAGGTGTCATGTCTTGAAGGATATGGATACAAAGTAACATGAAATGAAGCAAAATTCTCTCCCTTTCCCTAGAATCCATGTGAAGCTTGGAGAATCATGGGGAAGCTTCATGATTTGAGACATTTGGAAGGAAAAGAGGAAGAAGCTTCATAATTGGACAAGTGGTGGGACACTTGTAAAGTTCATGACAAGTGTAGAGACACTTGTAAAGTAAGTCATCATGACTTAGGAGATTTTTTATAAATCAAGTTAGGATATAATGGAATGACATGAAACTTAGTTATAATGAAACCAAATGGGAATAACTAGCTAGGAAGGGTAGAAATGTCCATGAATATTATATCATTTTCCAACTACTATATAAAGGGGTGAAGGGGGCCTTAAGTGGGAGTCACATTCAAGACTCCACCCTTCTAACACTTCACGTGAAAGCTCTCTCCCATATTCCTTCATTTCATCCTTTCCTTAATAAAGCCTAAATCAAATAAGAAGAAGACTCCACTTCATTAAAGGATCACGTGTAGAAGGACAAAGTATCGTTAGAAAAAGTTTGTCATGCTTTGTAGGAAGAGAAAGACAAGCTTCATAAGAGATTATAAGGTATGTATAGGGAAGTTTATGCTAAATATAGTTTAAGTATTGCTTTTGTTCGAATAAGTATTTATAGAATCTCATTTATTTCTATGGAAAACAAAGCTTGCACACCATGTGTTTGATGAAATGCTTCAAAGAAATAAAGATAGTTTGAGTGTTGTTTTGTTTAAATAATTGTTCAAAGTTCATGTGTTATTGAGTGTTTCTATGAAATCATGTGTTGCTTAGTGTTTCATGAATCCTTATGAACTTTATGTGTTTCCATGGATTTCTACACAAGCTAAGTTCTGTAATTGAATTCTGTTGAATTTCTGAATAAAGTATGTGAGATAGAAATTGAAGACTGATGTTTAAAATAAATTTGAGATGATAAAGAATTATACATTAAAGTGAATCAGTCTTATATGTCTCATATGCATATGCACGGCGGGGGTTAGTCCGCGTTATTTGCCTCAAGAGGAGGTGTGTCAGATAGCTAAACTGAGTCCGTGCGTTTAGACAAAAGGAGTCTGAGCTAGGGGGGATTGGCAGTGAGGACCACGCCACCCATGATGATCACATGAAGTGTGGGTGACCTTCCTATTGCAACACTGCAGTACCTGACTGATCGGATAAGTTATGTGCCACTAGATGGGGCTATCTTGACTGTTGGTACCACATGATAAGAATCAAAGAGAATCATGCATCATATAAAAAGAGAATCATGCATTATATCTTGAGGATGATGTTATGAATATCTGTATATTGAATGTATTTTGTTACTTAAATTATGTTTATCATGAACTTACCCTGTATTTTGTGTCTGTGGTTGACACCTGCTATGACCTCGATTTAATTCGGGTGAGCAGACGAACAACAGAGAAAGAGATTGTCAAGAAATTTTGTTTGAAGATGTGTTATTTGAAGATGTAATGCTTGAGGATATATTCTGTTGAGATAGAATGTTTTAGTTATTTGTATCATGTAAAAGAATTGAAATCAGTTTGTACTCTTATTTTACATTACATTAGTGTAATAAATTGATAGAGTGCTTTTAGTTGAGTATTTTTATATCCTTCTTAGCTTATTTGACCTCTCTTGGACCTTTATTTTCCTATTCTAATTCAGTTTTTGGCCTAGGCAAGTAAGTGGGCTTAATTGCTAATTGTTGCGTATTTTTCGGATTTTTACTCACTTAATGTATCTGACTTGTGCAGGACCTATAGAGTGCTACCAATCTCCGAATGAAGTGTTCTAGAAGTCCTTGGAAAGATAAAGAAAAGATCTAAAAGTTTGTTAGAAATAGCCCGAGGCTAATTCTGTCATTTAGATGGTCATTTTAAGCTTCGAAGTTAGCACCTTTGCACTTGTAATTTTGGGCTGCGAATTTGACTTGCATGGTTGTAAATAGCAAATAATTAGATTGTTGGGTTTGTTTATGGACCATTCTATTTTCAGAACTTAGTCACTATTTATATTAGTGACGTTAGTGAAACTTGGACAGCACACTTTTACATTCAATAAAAACAGTTTTTACTTTTCTTTCTTTTAGTTTTTAGGATCAAACTCTTGTTCTTTATTTTCTCTCATTTGTTCTTCATTGTTTTTCATCTTCTTCATTTTCATCTTGCTATCCTTTTGTTTTATTGCACTCATTTCATGGGGCTTTCTTGGTGATCATCATGGAAGACTAAATCATTAATCAATCCAAGGATCCATCTCAAGCAAGAGAAGAATTGGAGTTTCGATTTGGTATTTCAAATTCTATTTGAATGTTCACCTTCTTCTTCATTTTCTATTATGTTTTCATGATTATGACTGCATTTAGGATTGAAAGCGAGTTAGGATTATGGATTCATGTCCTAATTTCGAATGATAATCACAAGATTATTTAATGATATTTCAGTTAGGGTTGTGGTTTCAATTAATGTAGGAGTGGAGTCGATTGAACTGCTTCTATTGAGATTGAATGAATGTTCATGTTAGAATCAATTTATGGGAATGATGATGATTCAAATAGCTTGGGTTGGTGAATTGGATTTATGCTTTTTAATTTGTTTTACTTTACTCCTTGATAATCTTGTTAATTTCTGCATTGTTCTTTAATTTTAGTTTGTGTTCTTGCATGTTTTACTTTGCGCATACCAACTGTTCGACAAAAATCCCCCTTTATTATTACCAACATTTGAAGCTAGAACCATATTGATCGTGTCTCTGAGTCGACCTAGGTTAGCTCTGTGCTACAGAATTAGCTTAGTAAAATTGTTTTTGATGCGTCTCGACAAAGCAAATATCATAAATATTAATCAGTAATGAAAATCTCTTTGAATATCAGTTATTATTAAATTTGGTTTGGTATTTTTAAGCAAGTTGAAAAGAATTTTCATCAAAAATCAATAAAATACAAGATGGTAAATTGTGGCGTTACACCTTGCATTTGCAATAACATAATCATAAACATGCATACATAATTTAAGAAAAGCATAAAAGGTTACATGTTTGCATTTAGAAAGAAAATCTTATGATTTAAGTTTTGGAAAATGCATTTGTGCACTGCTTTAATCGATTATCAGCTTGTGTAATCTATTACAAAGTCATGAGAACACTTTAATCGAAAAGCAAATCGTAATCGATTACATAGCACAAAAACATAAACATATGTCTGACTGTCTTAATCGGTTACCACTCAATCGTAATTGATTACACAAGCTTATTTCAATTCTGAGACTGACAGCCTTAATCGATTACAGATTATTTTAATCGATTACATTGTTCATAAATCTTTTCTAGATTGTGCTAAGAATACTTTAATCGATTATTTTGTATACTAATCAATTACATTGGTTAAAATAATTGATTACATAACGTTTTAATCGATTACATGCAGTTAAATATGTTTTCTATAAAAAGACTGTTGGGTCTGAACATTTGCAATAATCTAGAGAAATCAATTTTACAAATTACTCATTACTCCCAAAGCTTTCAAGTATGAGAAAAAGATTTTCTGAGTCTTATACATCTTGTTTCAAAACTCAAGAACTCATGCTTCATTTATCATATTTTTTTGAACAAGATTCTTCAAGAGTTTTTCAAGAGAGCTTCTTTTCAACATTAGCATTCATTCAATCTGAATTTGCTTGGTAAAATTCATTCATTCATCCTCTGAGGATCATAAGGATGTATCTCTCTTGAACTCTTACTATGAATTGACTTGTTTCTTTTAATTCTTGTAAGTACTAAGACCAAAGAGTTTCTTTAGAGCTTTTCTGGAGTAGTGTTCTCTAGAGGAAAGAACATAGTAGTGTTCTCTGGTTCTTTGTGATTAGAAGTCTAATAGGGTTTTAGATTTTAGTTTCTTTATCTAGGTTTGATAACGGTAATCACTTGTAATGCTTGTGAAGAACAAATTTTGATTTAGTGAAACTCTAATTAGGTTTGGTTAGAAGACACTGGATGTAGCGTCTCTTTTGAGGGGTGAACTAGTATAAATTTGGTGTTCTCTTTATTCTAATTCTTGCTATCTTAAACTTGCTTATCTTGTGGTTAATCTCTTTCAAGATCAACTGAAATATTTTCTGCGATTGCTTGAAGTGTAGGGTGAATCTTTATTGATTGAAAGTTTTTGTTTTAACAAGGAATGGAAGAGAATTCCAAATCAGCTTTGTCTACAAACAAGGAAAGGAGACCTTGTTAGAAGATCATAGGTGTAATAGCGCAAAGATGTGGGAGATGTTAGAAGTCACTCATGAAGGAACAGATGAAGTTAGAAGATCAAGGAAACATGCATTGATTCATGAATATGAAATGTTCAAAATGAGCAACACAGAAAACATATCTCAGCTCCAAACAAGGTTCACTCACATTGTCAACCATCTTCTTGGTCTTGGGAAGACTTTTGATGCTGAAGAATTGAACATCAAAATCCTAAAGTGTCTCAAAAGACCTTGGCAACCAAAGGTTACAACAATCAAGGAATCAAAAGATTTATCCAAGATGTCCATGGCTGCTCTTTTTGGTAAGCTTCTTGAGTCTGAACCTAAAATGTCACAGCTAACACATGCAGAGGATGAAGAGAAGAAACACAAAAGTATAGCCTTGAAAACTGCATCATCTAATGTGGAAAAGGAAGAGGACTCAAGTGAAGAAGAAAGTGATGAACATATGAACCTAATAGTGAAGAAATTCAGCAAGTTCGTGAGAAGAAACAAAAACAAAAAGCTGTCAAAGTTTAACAGGAAAAATGACAGCAACAACAGCTCCACCAACTTCACTTGCTTCGAATGTGGTAAGCCTGGACACATTAAATCTGAATGTCCATTCAAAGAAACAATTAGGTGAGAGGAAGACGAAGAAAGAGGGGAAGCCAAAGAAGGCATACATAGCATGGGAAGACAATGATTTAGCAACTTCTGAATCAACAAGTGAGAATGAAGAAGCAAATGTGTGCTTCACTTCTACAATAAGTGATGATGCAGAATTCTCAAATGCTGAATCAGAGGTAAAAACTTGCACAATTCAATAATAAGCTGAAAAGTAATCTTAAATGGCATGTTACCAAAATTGTTGAATTGCAATATGAACTTTGCAATTTGAAAGAAGCAAATGAAAAACTTGTTTCAAGTTACAAAGCTAATGGGTGTGTATTGCCTCATCAATTGACTAATTTTGAAAGAGCATAAAAAACTGTCACTTGCAATTATTGCATGAAGAAAGGTGATAAGTCACTATTTACCTTTATTTTCTCACCTTTCTGTACTCATTTTAATCCCTGATTTGTGATTAATCGTCTCTATTCCGCACTGTTTCTCATTTAGGATTTAATTGGACCGATAATTCAGATTTTAACTAATTTGGATTTTTTTAGTATAATTATTCCAATTTTTATTTTCAGGGCAGTTTAATAATTAAATGGGCTTGGAATTAATTCATGGACTTGAAGATTGGAGTGCCACGTCAGCATCATTTTTCATATCAGCATTTTATTTTCGTTTTATTTTGTTTTAGTGATTTTTTGGGCCAAAATTGTTAGGAAAGGCCCATTTTCTTTTAGGTCAGACACTAGTATTTATAGAATACTGTGCCCATGCAAAACCATATATAATTCATGCTCAGTTTCTCTTTAGGGTTTTTAGGTTTTCGTTTTTGTTGATTTCGTTTTTGTTGATTTCATTTTTGTTTTGATTTTCTGTTTCGGAATACGGTTGCATTTCAATTTCAGTGCTTATTTAGTTTCTGTTTCAAGTGTTTAATCTCGTTTTCTGCTTTCAGTATTTTGGTTTTCGTTTTTATTAAGTTTCATTTTTGCATTTGAATTTCGTTTCCCTTCTAGTTTCGTTTAATGTTCGTCTGCTATTCAATTCTTGTTCTGTTGCAAATTTTGAATTAATGGAAGGCTAAATCTTAGGGTTGGACCCTAGGACAGATTGCAAACCTTTAATGGAGGTTCTCTGCACTTGTAATTCTGTTTTGCTTGGTTCTTCTTTGTTGGGCCTCTGTATCTTTTTCGAATTAGAGTCATGCTTAATGATTCTGAGTTGGTTGATTCAGTAATCTCAGGTTGCTTAATCCTGAGAGATTAGGTCTGACGAGGTTCGCGTTTGCTTAATTCGTGTAGGGAAGTTTAGGTTAATCTTCGCTTAGTAGATTAATCTGGACTACCAAGGATTAAGTTAGGATAGATTATCCTTCGTGAACCGAGGATATTAGAGGCGCAATCTGTTCAAAGGTCTGACTTGTTTAATCACTGCAATTAATTGGTATTTCTGTTTTATTTTATATACTCTTGCATTCTGTTAGAATCCCCCCATTACACGTTTAATCCCTTAACACAGACAATTGATCCTAGAGAGACGACCTAGGAGTCACTTCCTAGTACTGCATTTAATTGTATTAATTTGACCGAGTACGACCGCGATCAAAAGGTCATACATCCCATAGGAGCTATGCTAGAAGATACTATGTGCCTAATGGTGAATGCATGTGGGTGCCCACATTAGGTACCTATCTTTGTTACTTAAATTGATTTTTGCAGGTCTGTCTAAGAGCAAAATCAGCATTATGGTACCTTGATAGTGGTTTCTCTAGACACATGACAGGTGACATGTCCATACTCGCAAACTTGATTCTTAAAGATGGAGGATATGTCACTTATGGTGATAATAATAAAGGAAAGACCATTGGAGAAGGAAATATAGGAGACAACTTCAAAACAAAGATAAGAAATGTGTTTTATGTGGAATGTTTGAAGCACAATCTCCTAAGCATAAGCCAACTATGCGACAAAAGGACTCAAAGTTTGTTGGATATAGGGGGGATCATGAAGAATGGAAGAATATGATTCAAGATTGGTTTTGAGCTTTCAACATGCATGGATGCCTTGAAGTTGTAATTGATTCAAGCGTAAGAGAAAGGTTAATCTGGTGATCCATGATTTTGCATTCATTCATTCATTCATTGATCTAAATGGTTTTCAAATAAAATAACAAAGCTTTAATAATTTGGTTAAGGTTTTATCTAAGTGAAAAGTTTTTGGAAAAATGCTAGTTTTACTAGTTTAATCGATTACTTAATAATATAATTGATTAATATGTTCTTCGAGCTATCTGGAAAATTCTTTATGAACATTGTAATCGATTACTCATCGGAATAATCGATTATTTGATCCTTGTTTAAAACAAAACTACTTTGTTAATGAATTTAATCAATTACTTAAGGGTTGTAATCGATTACATAGTTAATTATGTTTTTAAGCCTTGCTGTGATAGTTGGTTACCACACATTGTCATTGATTACTTGGGCTATTTGAGAAAAATCACTTTGCTTTTATAATCGATTACCAAAGATTGTAATCGATTACACGTTCACTTTGAAAATATATGTTTTCTGCTTTAATCGATTACCAAATATTTTAATCGATTACATAGTGCAATTTGTGAAACTAAGATTTTCTGTTTTAATCGATTACAGCTCGGGATAATCGATTATTTTGCTCGTTAGAAAAACTCATATTCATTCTTGAAAGGTTTAATCGATTACATGGTCATTTTAATCCATTACATAAGAATAATAATCGATTATTAGGCGCGTTTAATCGATTACAGTTAGTTACAAATTCTGTTATAAATAGGATTGAAGGCTGAGCTTATTTCACAAACTCTTAAGCAATTCCTAAGTGATTTTCTTAGTGTTTTTACTTCTTGCTTCATTCAAAACGTCAATGTGTCTTTGAATGATTCTTGAGCAAGATTCTTTTCAAGATTAAGGAGAAGTATGTTCTGAGTTTGATTTCTTCTCAACCTGATTTGGTAATTCATGTTCATTCATTCATTGGATCATTAGGTTATCTCTCTCCTTAATTGTTGTGTGTAAATTTCGTTCTGAATTTCTGTGTAAGATTGCTATTGTAAAGTGGGTTTTTTCTTGTATCTAGAGAAGGGTTCTCTAGTGTGAAGAACAGAGTAGTGTTCTCTGGTTCTTTGTCTCTTAGAATCTAATAGTGTTTTAGATTTCTAATCTATATCTAGGGTTGATAAAGGGGAGATGTTGTAATTGCATGTAAGAATAGAAATTTTATAATAGTGAAACTCTAATCTAGTGTTGATTAGAAGAACTAGATGTAGCTTCAAGTTGTGAAGTGAACCAGTATAAATTGCTTGTGTTGATTCTATATCTCTATTCTCATCTTATTCATTGATCTTTGATTCTTTGATTCACATTTATTGTTCAACAAGTTCCGTTTTGATCTATTGAATTCTTGGGGCTGACATCTGATTGAGTAAAAAGATATATTGGTTTTGAAAGTGATAAAGATCCTGAAACTCTAATTTGATTTGATTTTAAAATACCAAGGTTTTAACCAATTCACCCCTCTTGGTTATTGTGAAGTATTCCTATTATTTTCAAAGTTTCCTTCAATGACAATTGATGTTTGATATGTTATGGTCAAACGGGTGAGGTTATCCATGTTGGTAAAAGAAAGGGTAACATCTATATTCTCTCCATTGAACATGCATTCATTCATAACACTAGTTGCCTAGTTAGTAAAGTAAATGATACATGGCTAAGACATAGGAGAGCTAGTTGAAAATGAATAGAATACTTCAACACAACCAAGAGGGGGGTGAATTGGTTGAATCTTGGTAAATTAAAAATTTAAAATTAGAGTTACCACAGGATCTTTATCACTTTAAAAATTGTTTCAAAACCAAGAATCAATATTCAATCAAATTCCTTTTTCCAAAAAGAAGAGAAAATAGAGTATAACTTTCTGTGCAATGAGATTGATTCACTAACAAAACAATTAAGAGATGAATAGGTGAGAAGAAAGATTAGCCACAAATTTTTATACTGGTTCACTTCAAACACTATGAAGCCACATCCAATTCTTCCACTCAACACTAGAGTAGAGTTCCACTATTGCAAAATTATTCTTACAAGCAATTACAAGTCTCTCTTTATCAACCCTAGATAAAGTTCAGAAGTCTAAAACACTATTAGACCCTTAGAGACCAAAACCCACACTGAGAACACTACTCAGCTGTCCTTAGAGAAACACTATCTCTAAACATGTAAGAAACCCATTTACAATAGACTAATCCTTATAAAACTTCAAATAACAGTTTTACACCTTCAAAGAATAAGGAAAGATATCACCTGATAATCCAAGAACTCATGCAAATGAAGGATTCAATAGGTTGAATGACAAATTACAAACTTAATGCATTCCTTTCCTTATGTTTTGATGAAAAAAGATGCTTCGCTTCTTTGAATCATAAACCCATAAGAATTTGTGAAGCCCAGATGCCTTTTGAAACTCAGAAAGTCACTAATGAAAGCTTATGAATGTTTGTGAATGCTCAGATTTCGAAAATCTCAAGTTACTAAAACACAGAGCAGTGGGTTCTATTTATAACATCTTTCTAACTGAAAATAATTGATTAAACACGATCCTGTAATCGATTATTTCGCATATGTAATCGATTAATTCAAGAATGTAATCGATGAAAGTGCTCCTGAGGTGTTCTAGGTTTAGGCTATGAACAATATAATCGATTATTCCGTGAAGTAATCGATTAAGCCAGACAGACATGTTTTTCTAAATGCATTGATTAATCAATTACTAACTATGGTAATCGATTAAGACAATCAGGGACATATTTTCAAATGAACTACGTAATCGATTAAAACGATATGTAATCAATTACCTCAGTAGAACATGTTTACCATAGGCACGGATGTAATCAATTACGACCATCTGTAATCGATTAAGACAGACAATATGATTTTCCTATTTTGGCCTATGTAATCGATTAATTCGATATGTTATCGATTACTATGTTCTTGATTTGTTTTCTAAAAAGGCACGAAGAACAAAATAATCGATTCCAATACTTATGTAATCGATTACTATAGTAGAACTTCATTTTTCCAAAAACTTTGCTTATTTAAATGCCTTTCTATTTAATTGCTTTTACTAAGATCTTTAATCTAATCAATCCTAGATGAATGATTCATGCATGATATGCTCAATTGGATTATCAGATCATAAACTCCCTTTTACATTAATCAAATTGGTCTTCAAGCTTTCTTGGAACTTTTATCCTTGAGCATGTTGAAAGCACAAAACACTTAAGCCTTGATTCCTTGCTCATTTGTACATGGCTTCACTTGAATCAACACTAGTCACATAAACATGCATCATATGAACAAGCTTATAAGAATGAATTTAGTCATTAGCTTGCCTAAGCTTAAGTTTGAGAAGGATAAAATATGTGATGCTTGTCAAAAGGGGAAACAAACTAAGATCTCTTTTCAAAGTAAAAATGTTGTTTCCACCTCTAGACCCCTTGAATTGCTTCATATGGATTTATTTGGTCCTTCTAGAACTATGAGTTTGGGGGGTAATTTCTATGGGCTTGTTATTGTTGATGATTACTCTAAATTCACATGGACTTTGTTTATAAGATCCAAGAGTGATGCTTTCATGGCATTTAGAAAATTAGCCAAGATCATTCAAAATTAAAAATCATGGAATATTATCTCAATAAGAAGTGATCATGGTGGTGAATTCCAAAATGAGTATTTTCAAAAGTTTTGTGAAGAAAATGGAATCAATCACAATTTTTCAGCTCCAAGAACACCCCAACAAAATGGTGTTGTGGGGAGAAAAAATAGATCCCTTGAAGAAGGAGCAACTCAATACCTTTGTTTAATACTCACCCTATCTCATCATATTCAAACCATTTATTTTTTTTTCACAAAGTCTCATTCATCATGGACAATAATCCATGGGAGTTTCTTGACATTGATGACTCAGACCTCCTATCCTTTGTTCACCCTTCTAATCTCTCATCCTCTAGTTCAACAACACTTATTCTCAGTCCTGCTGGGGTCGTACAAGCTGCCATGATGAATTAACAATCTAGGGAGCCACTTTCAACTCAAGAATTCATAATGTGCGTCCACCAAGTAACCCAATGTGAATTTAACACAACTTCATGGTTATATACTTTAGATTTTGTTCGATCACAAGGTCATCTACCGTAAAACATTTATTATATTTTATACACCTAAACATTCAATTGATTGTTGAATTCGTATAATTGTAGGATTGGTAAATGTTTATGACACACCTCAAGGATACCATTAGGGTCCATTGCCTATACTTTTGATCGTGTACCTTTAATGGTCTTCATTGTCAAAAGTTGTACTGTCAACGATTTTGGCGACATGAGAGTTATGCTCAAGGTAGTTAACTTTAATTCTCTAACGATTACATTGCTATTTTTCGAATATTCATTCATGAGTTTTAATTTCAGGATCCTACAGGGACTATTGTTGCCACTTTGAAACGGATAATCATAGAAGGTCAAGATCTTAGAGCATATATGATGGACATTCATGTTGGTTCTATCTTGGTTATGCAAGACGCAAGTTTCTTACTCTTGTTGTTAATTTCTTATTTTTTTGTATCGTATAGAGTTTAATTTTATTGAATTAAATGGTATACTCTTCGGGCGATTGTGCTTTGTCCTTTTCCTCCTTACTCCAAATGTTATTTGAATACACTGCATAATATTATCAAGATAATGATTTTGCATTTTGGGTTACCGATAATTTTGGTATTCAAAAATTTGCATTGTACTCTATGTTGTTAATATTTGACACATGCGTTTCCGAAGGAGAATTAACCTCTTTCTAACAGTATGTGTTCTGTGCGTGCAACATGTCGTCAAGTATGTGTGTTTCATCAATGACTTTATCATTTATGTTTGTTTTTTCATGGTACTGATTATATATGTTTTACAAATTTTATGTGTAATTTTTTTGTGTAATCTTCTTTTATTTCATGCATGTAATGTTATTTTATTTTATGGATTATTGTTTATGTACTAAGGATTTGAGAAATAAATATTGAGAGGGATAACACATCAGTAAATTGTCTGATTTTATTTAAGGATTAATTATTTTTTAAATACTACTGTAGATTAATTCATATTAATTAAAGTACTCAAAATTTTACATCAATGCAAATTATTATAATTGAACATGTTTTATTTATTTAATTTGTTAAAGTAAAATAATTAGATTGATTGAACCGAGTTCTCACCTTTAATAGTATTTTGTATCGTTTGTTTATAATAAAAAATTGGATTCTATTATTTGGATAATTTTTCAATTTTTTTATTATTGGGGTAAAAAATTCTCGGTTCGCCCCAACCTATACCTATTATCAATACCAATATATTTATTTGTTGATAAAATAAAAGGTTTATAGAAGCCAATAGAAAAACTCTATATAAAATAAATTACAATATATAAAAATTAAAATTATTGTTATTCAAAAGCATGAGAGAAAGGTAAAAATAAGTAGATCAAGTTTATAAAAGTTAAGTCTAACTATAAGTTTGTTCTTTAATGCGTATATATATATATATATATATATATATATATATATATATATATATATATATATAATGTCTAATCCGAGCTTCATGATCGCTTTTTAAAAGCATATTTTCTATGAAAAAATAGAAGAAGCCCATTTTCTAATAATTAAGGCCTTTAAAATAGGGTATAAAATTATAGGTTTACTTTTTATGCAGATAAGCATGCTTAATATTATTATTTTTTACTGCATAAGTATGCTTAATATTATTTACGGTCTCGGTCATTATTACAGGCTTATAATAAAAAAATTATCACCAATAATTCTATAATTATTTATCATATAATTAAATGATAAATAATTATATTTTCCTATTATTTATAAAATAATCCTATTTTTATTATAACCTATAATTATCAAGCATGCTTTATAATATAAATGATAAATATTTTTATCTATTATTTATCAAATAATCCTATTTTTATTATAGCCTATAATTATTAAGCATGCTTTACAATATATAATTATTACAGGTTTTGTAAAAAAAAAGGTATGATATAGGCTAAGTCATCTCATTTAATAGTCTAGCTTATTTCTATCTTTATTTACGAAAAAATTAATAATAACATTCAATTATGCATAAAAAGTAAACCTATAA
>PYAF01004761.1:69608-80917 GCA_007407185.1 Glycine tomentella
ATAATCAAATGTGTAATTTAAAAAAAAAGTTAAATATCTTTCTAATTCTTGTAATTTAGTTTTTAATTCTCGTTCGTAAAAAATTATTTTTTTATTTTTAGTTCTTGCAAAAAAAAATTATGTTGTTTTTCATCTTTATAATCTCTTTGTATAACCTTTTTTTATTATTTAAAATGTTATTTAAAGTACTTTAAGAACTAAAAATAAAAAAATTGTAAATTTTGTTTGTGTTTTTTTTCATCATTATAATGTATTTCATAACATTTTTTTCATTATTTAAAATGCTATTTAAAGTAAATTAAGGATTAAAAGAAAAATAAACATGATTTATAATGCCTAAAAAAATTTATAAAAACTAAAAATATATTTAAACTTTTAACAAATTTAATATAATTTAATTACATGTCTCATAAAAATAAAAATCATAGTGATCCCTGTCTACAATAATTTTCCTCCCTACTTTTGCGGGACCAAGTGAGGGAACTCTAGCCGAACAAAATGATTCAAATCTTGAACGTGCCATGCGTAACAAAGCAATCAAATGCCATTTCCATAAGAACATGACAAAACAGATCAACACGGCTGTTGAGTAATGTGGATGAAGCGGCAAATTAAAGATGAGCAACGACATTATACGAAAGATGGGTGACACTACTAAAAAAATTGATATTTATCATCGATTATTTTAAACATTTAATCTTAATTTTGAATTAATGTTAAAATTGATATTTAATATCGATCATTTTAAAAATTTAATCTTAATTTCGAATTATTATTAAATTCACTAACTTTAAAAGTATGAACATTTAACATAACGATATTAAAATTATTATTTCTTGTAGTGTAAGATTGTACACGTGTCAAATTAACAGGACGGTGGTGTTTTGCTCTATGTCACGCAACCCCACACTATATATGATTCCACCTCACAACTCGTAATTAACCATCATCTATATCTTCTTATAGCTTCATCGATCCCTAAAAGCTGTTTTCCTTCTCAATTTGATTCCTTTGTTCAGGATTCTATTATTATATATGGCTTCTTCACCTTCCTCAGAAAACAAAAACCTAGAGGGTAAGGGTATATATGTATGCCCTAAATTATCTTTCCATTTTTTAAAGTGGTTTGGTCTCTACCATTTCCACTTACTGACTTACATGTTGTTTCAACCAATGTATATATGTTTTGTTTTTTATGACAAATGTCAGTTGTTAATTAATTGTTAGCTTTTTGTTAAGGAGAAAATCAAACTCATCGTCCTTTTCTCCTTTCTTCCTCTTTTTATTATTCAACCAACCTTATAACTTTTAATGGACATATATTTGCAGGAGTAGCTGGTAGTACTGGAGAGAAACCCATTCCATTTGGTGAGAACGTTCTGCAGAAGCATGCTGCATTCTTTGACTTGAATAAAGATGGTGTCATCTACCCATGGGAGACTTTTAAAGGTTTTTAATGCCTTTCCTTAATTTCCCTTTAATGTCATCAATTTATCTTCTTATGTTGCGCGAATCTGGTTAAGTTACTCTGTAAAATGAATAAATAAGATGTACCTTAAAATTAAAGTCACGTTGCACTTGCACATCTGGTTGAGTCTTAATTTAGTTTACTTTGATTCAATTATCAGATTGGATTATCAGATTTCTTTTATATTCACAAAATAAATAAAAAAACAAATCAGATTATTTTTGTCTTGATAATCATATTGATACCAAATAATCCTATCGAAATTAGTGATCAATTTTTATTTGGAGATTGTGAGAGCACACAATATACAAATAGATATTCTTCTTCAACATAGTTTATTCCATACCCAAAAATCAATCAAGATAATTAAAAAATTAGAAAACAATTTTATAAAGTTCGTTTTTATGGCTCTTATCGTTTTTATGGTTACCTTTTGACTAAGTGCAGGGTTGCGTGAAATCGGGACTGGGGTTTTGCTGTCCGTTGGAGGTGCTATTTTCATCAATGTGTTTCTCAGTCAGAGTACTCGTCCTGTAACTCTCTTTATCCTCATAAAAACTCTTTTTTTTTTTTTTTTTACATTATTATTTGTCTGTTATAGTATGAGTGATTTCCCCTCTTATTTTTCAATTAATCTAATTTTTGTTGGTTTCTGGCGTACATGGTAGCATATAAAATCTTCTTAAAAAAAATGGATATAGTATGTTCTTTAAATTTTCCTTTTAAAATATAATCAACTCACACCGAATTGATATTTCACTCAATCGAAAAAGGAAAAAATGTCAAATGATGTATTATATAGGTTTAACTATCTTTTTTTTTCCTTATAATTTAGTATTTTTGATATTTTCGTTTCTAAAAAAATTATTTTAGTTTTGGTAAAATTAATTTTTTTATTTTTCATATAAAGTTCTTTGAAGATGAAAAATGAAACAAATATATTTCGTGAGTACTAAAAGGAAAAATATAAATTTGTAAAGTCAAGAATAAAATAAAAACACTAAATTGTAAGAAAAAATATATATTTAAACATGTTATTTAAATTAAATTTCCTCTATTTTCCAGTTTCCCGTCACGATTGATTTTATCGGGAAATACAAGGGAGAAAGAAAAGGCATTTGATCACGAACGGTGTAGTGACAAATTTGATTCCATCACAATTTACAAACGGATGCCCATAAAATATCTTATCCTTCTTTTAGGTTACACAAAATATCTTATCCTTCTGCAAAAAAAATATTATCCCCAAAAAAGAAATTGTGGCAATTAAATACATTGTCTGATAATTATATTCTTCACTTATTTGACGCATTTGTTTCCACAGATTGGCCTGTACCCCGAGAAAAAACGAGAAACACCAAAAAGCATATACACCATACACAATTGTATTTTTTATAAAAAGAAAAAATGTATCATAAAGAGAGTAGATCAACTAATTATTAATACAATAACTTGTTTGTTTTTAAAATACTACTAATTAAAATAAATTGCTCAAAAAATTTGTATTCTTTGATAACTTGATTGTTTTTTTAAATAAAGTGCACTTATCAAGTTCTCGTGTTGCGCAGGGAAAGTTTCCATCTATACTTTTTCCAATTGAAATTAAAAATATCCAACGCGGCAAACACGGCAGTGACACTGGAGTCTATGATACTGAAGGAAGGTAGTTGTTCAAATATTTCTTTTTCATATCTTTATTGCTTTCATTTTAGTCATCTAATTAATTATATAACATTTGCGTTACATATGTATTTTCAATGTCATTGATAAATCTTTCTTACATAGTGTACTTTATAATAAATCTTTTAGGTTTGTACCTTCAAAATTTGAAGAAATTTTCAACAAGCATGCACATACACATCCAAATGCTTTGACATATGATGAGTTAACGGAGATGATAAAGGCAAATAGAGAGCCTAAAGATTTCTCAGGAAGGTAGGTTTTGTCAAATATTTGACATATGAAATCACATTTTATTCATTGTATGTTAACTAAAATTTAATATTATTTTTACTAATTGATAATATTTTGTAACGATGATGCACAGGATTGGTAGTGTGGTTGAATGGAAAATCCTTTATAAACTTGCTAAAGATAAGAGTGGATTACTGCAGAAAGAAACAATCCGGGGTGTTTACGATGGAAGTTTGTTTGAACAACTGAAAAAACAACACTCTTCAGGCAAAGAGAAGAATTGAAGTAATATTTTTCAGACACGTATGTGAAAAGAAGAAGTTACTCGTCGTAGCAAAATTGGCTATTTTTATGAATTTATATGCTAGTAAGTTAGTCACAATATTCAAAGTGTCTGTTTATTTTTATGTTCATTAATAATGTATTTGTCAAGTCAAACTTATGTATCATCTATCATGTTTGGAATTCATCCGAAAAGCACATATACAGTAAAATAAAGAATACCATTTCATAATAAGTTCATTAGTCACTACTACATGCCCTGCGACGACGGTTGTAAATCCCTTATGATAATGGTTGTAGAGTTGTAGTTGTTGTGCGTGTTGTTGAAAACGGGAATTTTTGACGACGGTTCTAAAAAATCGTCTTTGTTTAAATTTTTTAATTAAACTCCTACAAAGATGATTTTTAAGAGATAATCATCTTTGTATGTTGAAATACAAAAACGGTTTTCACCGTCTTTGTTTCAATTTCATTATTTTTCTTTTTTTTATGTAACACTTACGAAGACGGTTTTTAAGAGATAACCGTCTTCGTATGTCAACATACAAATACAGTTTTCCCTTAAAAATCGTCTTTGTTTGCATTTTAAAACTTTTATGTAACACTTACGAAGACGATTTTTAAGAGATAACTGTCTTCATATGTCAACATACAAAGACGGTTTTCCCTTAAAAACCGTCTTTGTTTGCAATTTTTTTCTTTTTTTTATTAACACTTAAGAAGACGATTTTTAAGAGATAACCGTCTTTGTATGTCAACATACAAAGACGATTATCCTTAAAAATCGTCTGTTTCTTTTTAATTTTTTTAAATTTAACACCTACGAAGATGATTTTTAAGAGATAATCGTCTTTATATGTCAAAATACAAAGACGATTTTCCCTTAAAAACCATCTTTTTTTTATAAATTTAACACCTACAAAGGCGATTTTTAAGAGATAACCATTTTCGTATGTCAACATACAAAGACGGTTATCACTTAAAAACCGTCTTTGTTTCTTTTTAATTTAACACCTATGAAGGCATAACATAAAACCATTAAAACCAATTAACATTTTTTTTATTGAAATTACAACTTGACATAACATAAAACCATTACACATTCTAGTTTATTTCGCCAACACTACTAGCAAAATGCTAAACAATACAAAACACTCTTAACCACTTTATTGAATGACTAAATGTGTATTTATAACATCCTATGCTCTAACTCGCCAAAGTTACCAATCCTGAGAGTTTGAAAGGGAACCAAGAATCAACAATCACTTCAAACTAGCGATGAACCTTACATGTAAAAGAAATGATCGGCCTAAGAATGGATAATTAAGCAGCATCAATTATGCATTGGATTGGCTGCTTGCATATACTATTATTGTTGCCTCAGGTCCATAAACCAGTAAAGAGAACAAATACTAGATCAGAGAAAGTTCCTAAAGAAAATTGTGAGCATCAGTTTAGCTGGTTTCTTAATACAACAGTTAATAGTGACTACATCAGTGACTGATCGCATAACGCAATAATATAAAATCCATAGCCAGTAAATCACACTGTTACAAACTACTTCCAAAACCTTAAGTGAAGGCTCATGATTAATGTTATATCTAAGATACTAACACGCCTCTTTACCCATGTCCTTCCAACTAAAAGTATGGACAAGACACAAGGAAAACCATAACTTACCCCAATTTGGAAAAGAAGCATAAAAATTGAGTGGATCAAATTACATTAAAATATAAATGAATAAATAAATAACTCACTTATTCACTTTGATCCATGTAACATTTAGTGTCTCCTTCTTCTTCTCATCCAGCTCTTCAATCACCTTGATTTTAGACTTGTCATTTTAGGCAAAAATATATAAAATTTAGCATTTATGCAACAAAGTTATAAAATGTGGAAATAGATTGAAAATCACCTCAATATCGTATTTTTTGGACATCAAATCATGGTACTCATCTTTTGCCTTGTCAAACGTTGCCATCACTTTAAAGTATCCCAATTTTCAAGCCTTGTGGATGCAAAACAATAAAAACAAACCCTCATTGTTCAACCTGAAGCTTGCACATTAATTGATAATAGAAAAGTTAGATTTTCAAAGCAACACACCCACTTAATTGATAATAGAATGAAGAGATTGTTCTTTAGCACACAATTTCAAGCATAAAGACAAGAGCTGTTAAAATATTACCTCATTAAATTCTAGAAAGAAGTTGAGTTTACTACCTTTTTCCCAGGAAGTTGAACTTCCAATACCTGAGTGTTACAACATCACTGAATTTAGAAAGGCATATTTGATTCGCAAGAATACTGGTCTTGCATACCTATGCTAAATTTGTGTAAGAAAGTGCTCGTTTAGATTGAAGACTGAAAAACAAGTACTTCCTCAATTAAACACCTGTTAACGGTAACTCAAAAAGCAAGCAATTACCACTAACATGCTTGATTGTAGTAAAATTTTTTTTATATAATTACAAACTCAGAAATTTTATTTTCAAAGTATAAAATGCTCTATGAATAAAGTGTGCATAAGCAATTTGGATCCCCAAAGACATTGCCTCATCATCCAAGACAATTTGTTTTCATAAATATTATATTTGACATAGTTTCAAGATGCAAGACAGTTAGAGAATTTCCAAGAGTACTTGGACAAAAGGAGAACAAGAGGCACATGAATTTCCCATTTTTGTGAAGGCTCATGCATGAACTATATTAAATAGTGATTTTCAGTAAAAGATATTAAGTAGCAGATTCAGATTGAGGGAACATACTACAATAATACATTTCAAAATGCAACTTTTCAAACTAGTGTTATGTTTTTGGCTTTAAATTATTGTTTACCTATTACTTTTTAAAAGCAAATGAACAACCACCGCAATAAAAAAAAAAAAAGCTCCTTCTAACCAAAAATATTTTTGAAATTAATATGAAACAATCCAGTTGTCTCCAATTTCCATTTCTAACAGGGAGGAAAATTTTTCTTTTAATTCTCCAAAATTGTTGTCTAAATAGTTTTGAAACAAATCTAGAAACAAAGAACCAAAAATCTGATTGATAAATTAGTTCCAAAAAAATTTGTTTGAGGGGCAATGATAAAAGAAACTGTTTAAGGAGATCTCCACACTGGAAGTCACTAGCCAAAACTTTGAAATTAGCTGAAACTAAAGAATGAAACCTATATAATAATAAGCAAGAGCTACCAAAAAACAAAAACAAATTCAGCAGTTTATATCAATTTTGGGAGTAGTTCTTTGATGGTTTTCTTAATATACATTGGTCTTCTTTGTGTCTGAAAACTATTCCTTGTTTTCCTTCTTTCTTTATTTTGGAGGCATAGAAATTGTCTTAGCTTTCTGAAATACAACCTAAACCTGTGCTTCTACCCATCATCACCTACCTAGGTGGTGCAAACATGATAGAAACTTGAAGATAAATTTAAAAACTAAACATACCTCAAGTGTAGTGCCCCTTCCACATGGAAACACCAATGCACCCTCAACGAATGCAATGTCATCTGCTTCATCGAACTACACACTTTCATGACTGCAAACTCGTGTGGTTATAATTTTAATCTCCAAAGTTTTCTGCTAACCATTTTTCTAAACCACTAACACTCCTGCTCTAGTTCCTGGCCACCCTGAAAAGGCATGAACCTGAAATTGTTTTATGTCACAACTTTGCAGTTCAAATAAGATCATGAAGTTTACCTTATTGTGTAGAACAACTGCTTCTTGATCAAAGAATAGCCATGATTCATCTAGATTTATCTGCATAAAGTAGCAAAACAAAGGTATGAGTTGCATAACATGATTATTTTACCAACTGTATATACTAGATTATTTTCCTTTTCTTTCTATGAATAACAAGATATTTACTGCACCGAACAAAAAGGTGCATAACACAAGTTCTCCCCAATTCAATATTTGACATTCACAAGTGTTTAACTAAACTGCAGCTAAATGCTTAATGAAATCATGTAAAAATAAATAACATGAAACCCTTTTTCTGATCAACAGAAGCTCCAACAGTAGAAAGCTATCAGAGAAAAGAAAAAGAAAACACTTAAATATCTGCAATTTATGCAACACCTTGGAAGATTAATTCTCAATGAATACTTCTTATAGGCTATTGGCTTCTTGAGTTGGGTGAAGGTTCACATATTCCATTTTGGAAGGAAAGTGAGTAATATTCATTTCAATGGTTCATCATCACCTCTGTCGTCTATATTCTAAGCATAATTTACCCATAAAAAAAGGTTTATACTTTCTTCGCACAAACTGAGTCATAGAAAAACAAGTACATGACTCAGTTCGACTCATCTCTCCTTCCAATAAGATGCAATTTGGTGTTTGTATTGTTCTGGTTAGTCTTGTATCTTGTTTTTGATCTCTAACTCATTTTGTTAATCACCAAAGCTCTCCAAAACAATCTGTAAGGTCAAGTCTTTCATTTGGACATTGGTACACACTAAACAATAGGATCAATGCAAATGACAATTTGTAGATGTAGACCTAATGACAGCTCTTTTACCTAATGTGTTATGAGCAGATGTGGCCAAAAACAATAGCCCACTTATTTTTTTGCATTGTGAAGCTTTTCTTTTTTATTTGTAAGACCAGGAGTGCTCGGACCCTAGCATGAATTTACTTACTAATCATTGGTTAGGGTTCACTAGATGTGTCCTTCCACTTCTAAGAATTCTCATGTATGAGTTTTGTCAGGAATATGAAGGCTAAAATTAAGGCAATGTGTATTGTATGGAGTAAAGAGGAATACAGAATACCATATCTTCAAGGGTGTCTTTTTGCTAGAGCCTTTGAATTTATTATAGTATAAAGTTGAGCTAGTGGCCTCTCTCACTCTTGCTCTTTTGATTATTATTTTAAGGGAACATATTTACTGACTTGCATCAATTTGTTGGAATATAAACTTTAACCAGTCTAGCAAATAACATTGGACAAAAAATTTGGAGGATCTAATATATATTGAACTAATATCAATAGCAAATGTTTTTCTATTTTAGCTTCCTAGTAACATAATCAAGGCTCAGTCACATACCTTTGGAGCTAATGTAGCCTTAGAGTCATCTTGAGGTTGTGCCTTTACTCTTGTTGATCCATCAAGTATAGAAGGATGATATTGAGGAATAAAAGAACAATTAAAGAGTGACTTGTAGTCTCATGGACATCAAAATATTACCCTACTTTTACAACCATGACGACAAAATGAGAAAGACAACCATAAAGAATATGGTTTAGAATAACAATCCGATATTAAGATTTGCCATGGCAACCATGACTTGATAGAGTGCTTTTAATTGAGTATTTTTCTATCCTTCTTAGCTTATTTGATCTCTCTTGGACCTTTATTTTCCTATTCTAATTCAGTTTTTGGCCTAGGCAAGTAAGTGGGCTTAATTGCTAATTGTTGCGTATTTTCGGATTTTTGCTCACTTGATGTATCTGACTTGTGCATGGTCTATAGAGTGCTACCGATCTCCGAATGGAGCATTCTAGGAGTCCCTGGAAAGATAACGAAAAGATCTACAAGTTTGCTAGAAATAGCTCGAGGCCAATTCTGTCATTTAGAGGGTCATGGTTGTAAATAGCAAATAATTAGATTGTTGGGTTTGTTTGTGGCCCATTTTATTTTCAAAACTCAGTCACTACATATATTAGTGACTCTAGTGAAACTTGGGCAGCACTCTTTACATTTCAGTAAACAAGTTTTATTTTTCATTCCTTTAGTTTTTAGAATCAAACCCTTGTTCTTCATTTTCTCTCAACTTCTTGCTTGTTCTTCATTTGGAATTTTTCCCAATCTACACTTGTTTTGATGCAAAAATTCCCAATCTACACCCTTTTTGTAAAAATTTCTCAATCTACACCTATTTTTGGATTAAGTGGGAAGTTGGGATTTCATCACCCGACTTCTCACCGTGCAGTTTTTTTTTTTAAAATATTATCATGCAATTTTTTTTTATAAAAAAAAATTGGATCATGCTGGGAAGTCGGGATTTCATCACCCGACTTCCGTACGTGTTTTTTTTTTTAATTTTTAAATGTTTTTAATTTTTTTAAAATTATGTTTTTTTAAATAATATATAAATATGATTGTTTTATATTTTATATTTTTTTTTATTTTTTAAAATTATGATTGTTTTTAATTTATTTTATTTAAAAAAGAAAAAGTGATAAAAAATAAGTAGATTAAAAATAAAAAATCCAGACTTATAAAAAAATTAAAAATAACGTGTGTAGACACATATTTTAGATTTTGTAGACACATGTTTTTAATTATGTAGACACATATTTTAGATTTTGTAGACAAATGTTTTTAATTTTTTAAAAATTATGTTTTTTAAAAATAATAAATAAATATGATTGTTTTATATTTTTAAATTTTTTTTTTATTTTTTAAAATTATGATTATTTTTAATTTATTTTATTTAAAAAAGAAAAAGTGATAAAAATAAGTAGATTAAAAATAAAAAAACTCAGACTTATAAAAAAAAATAAAGTGGATATATAATTATGATATGCAAGTTAAAACATTAAAACAACAAAAAATAACAACGATTAGATAGATAAATATAATAATGGAAACATAATAAAATAACAACAGGTACAAACATTAGTAATTAAAAAGAGAAATACAACCAACAAATACTAAAAAACAAAAATAACAAAATGTACTAACAATAACAATTGAAACATGAAAATGAGAAAACTAATCATAATTTGATAGATGTTGTGCAGCAGACATGTCTTCTGCTAGTAATTGGATTTTTGGTTTGCTAAAAACAGCTAAAATTTCTATTGAACAGAAACGCTTCCAGTAATTGGATCCCGCTAACACCTTTAATACATCTTCATCGTTTTTCAGTTGTATTATTTCAAATTCGATTAATTTTTCTGAATATTTTGAATGTCCTGGTTGTCGAAAGAATAATTGTCTGACCACTTGTGATTCGTGAATTCCATAAGGGGGAACCCCTAGGGGCACAACTTGCTTGATTATATCCTTGAGTGTTTCGATGTTGCATAGGGAAGAAATTTGAAATCTTATTGGATTTGATCCAGTAAAGGAGTAACCCAAAAAATTACCTTGTCGTGATATCTTTCATTTGCCGTTGTAATACAACATTGCATCATGAGTATGAGTAATGGTAGATCGAAGTAGGTTGAGTATACCATCTGGTGTTTTGCCGATGATACATAATAATTCTATAGGACCAACATACGGGTATTTTTCATAGCACATTAACATTGTGCAAACATCATCATCATTTTCCAGTTGCAGAGAATCAAAAAAATATTGCTGACCTGCATCAATTGATGGTTGTCGATAGTAGATTTCATGCACAGATTGATCACTGGTTAGCTGAAGGGTGTTGTGCATTCTACTCTTTAGTGTTTGGAAAGAACACTCAGTAGAAACTCGCATTGATATTGGAGTAGGACATTGAAAACAAACACCAGTTTTGTTGTGTATGATTGATCCATTTGGAAAAATGAATGCTAATATTGAGTTAGCAATGGTTTGAGAGCTTGTTTCTCCCAAGAATGCCATAATATGAAGATTGAATTTTGTTTGTGAGGGTATATTGTGTCGAAGTGTGTAGCTGTATAGTTTTGTTTATTTATAG